>JANZLH020388956.1:0-11594 GCA_026770325.2 Erythroxylum fimbriatum
CAGAGAAGAGTGACGTCTATAGCTTTGGAGTGGTACTTATAGAGCTGCTGACAGGACAGAAGCCAATCCGCACAACTTCTGAGGAAGAGAAGAGTTTGATAGCATATTTCCTGGTTTCCATGGAAGATAATAGGTTGTCTGAAGTACTTGATGCTCGTGTACTGAGAGAGGGTGGTAAAGAAGAGGTGATAGCAGTAGCCAAGCTTGCAAAAAGATGCTTGCACTTGAATGGGAAGAAAAGGCCCACCATGAAAGCAGTGACAATGGAGTTGGAAGCAATAAGAAGTTGTACACTATCAGCTATTTCCCAACAAGAGTTTGCAGAGGTTCAGGCTCTCGATGAGTATGATTTAGGTGACACAAATGGGTCTTGGGAAATGACTTCGTCTTCCACCAACTCAAACTCCACCACTGTCGACGTTCAAGTCCAACCTTTGCTTTTCATGACCGCGCAATCATATAAAAGCTAACATTATACATATTAGGGTCCGCTTAATTCACTTTCAGTGATACATACCATTAAGCCCGATTTTTCAATATATAGTATGTTAAGCATTAACTGCGATGTACATTTATGATATTGAAATTGTTACATGCTTTTACCAGAAAATCTCATTAGTTAAGTGAATTGTTAAAGTCCTTCCTTGTAAAAGGTATTGTGATTTTTGAATATATGTATATATATAGAGAGAGATGAAAATTTACTACAATATGCTCTTCTCCAAAGAGGCACACCTGTTCCCACAAATATTACTCTCCACGTGGTTTGTAGCTTATAAAGTGCCTCGAAGAAAGCCATGAATTTGGAAAGGAGATGGCATACATTCAATGAAGGGGTTGGCTCTACATAGCCCTCCATGAATCCAGTGGCGGAGTTTAAGAATTTTTGAAAGTAAGCCTGCCAGTCATATATCTATCGCCCTTTACATTATCTGCCGAAGCAAGGGCTTCAAGTTCAGCCATTTCTTCTAATGTCAGTTTAACAGCCAAAGTTATGATGTTCTTATTGAATTTTTCAACCTTGGTGGTTATATGGATGGGACATACATCATCTCCTTGTTGATGCAACCCGGCTAGTAAGGAGTGCATGAGTCCAGATCCTCTGTCCAGTTTTACTCTGTCTTATTCTGTCTTATGAAATCTCAACCATTTATTTTGCGGGACCCACGCGGGTCCCATACGGACCCAACATAAATAAATGGCTGAGATTTATTAGACACAATAAGACACCATAATATTGGACAGAGGATCTAGACTCGGAGTGCATGCTTTTTTTTTTTTTTGGAAAAATGAAAAGGAATTTTTATTATAATTAAAACTATATCTACGTGACTCCTTCAAGGCATTAAGTCTATCATGATATTGACAACATAACCAAACTAACTCTCTAAGTAAGGCCACATATCTATATGCAAGATAGTAAACAAAAAGAATCACCTAAAGACACTAATTACACTTCGCCTCCATGGAAAGATTGGGCTGGACGTTGCGTGCCAAAATACAAATTGGAAAATAGGATGAGTAGGATCATTGTCTATGGGATTTTTCTTTCTCTTTCTTTTTAATTTCCTTTTTGCAGTTTTTGACTGCACATATTGTCAGGGACTTGGGCAGCATCTGATGAAAAATCACTTTTCTCTACTACCAAATCAAGACTGCTTTTTCAATGGGAAGTTATTTTTTGTTCTACATTTTGAGAGATGATATCCCTAGTCTTTTGACTAGCAACACAGTTATTCCTTAAGTTTACCGTTGTTGTCTATTCTTCATACTCTAGCCTAACCTTAGAATTCTCATTTTGCTCAACAGTTACTGAGGCAGTCAACATATTAGTTAAATCTATCTGACAATGCTCCAAATATTGTGAGGAGAAGTGATCCACTTCACTATCCAAACTCTCCACATTGTCTGCAATAGAGTTATCCATATCTGGTTGTTCTGCATTTGCAAGCCGATCAGAAGATGCTTTAGCAGCAACATTTTTAGTTGTCTCAATATGTTCTAAAGGAGTCTTCATCCAAGCACATTCCATTTGATAATTTCCCTGGAATTGGGAAGTATTTGCAACAACATTTTCAGTCTTCAAAACAACTAATTGCTTGCCATTATCTACAAATGTGTCATTTTTTCAACAGGAATTTATGGGCTGACTTCACCATCAATGTGTTTAACTTCATTCCTATTTAAGATAGGATATGCAACACTAGCACGTGCCTTTGGAAGACCGAATTTAGTATGATTAAGAAGATCATCGTGCCACCCCAATTGAAAAATTCTACCCGTAAGAACCCATTTCCTGGCAGAGTTGCTAGGGTTCTATGGATAGTTAATTTGTATTTCAACTCTCTCCAACTCTTCATTATCTCCTAACCGAAGAACAAGAAGGCAATCTAGTAGTAGAGCATTTTTCGGTATTTCAATATAGAGTTTCGGATAACAAAATTCTTTCCATGGAAGGAAGTAGTTTATGTGTCCATACACATCGACTTCCCCAATAAACTAGCCAAGTAACTTAAACCCTCCACAGTCGAAAACTCCAACGGTAAGTTGTGAAACTAAATCTACATAGGGAGAACATCAAACTGCCCCTAATACATCTTGTTGTGATGTCAAGTGTGAGTAAGAATCTCACATTGGAAAGAGATGGAACTAGTGAAGGACATATAAGTGGAAAGGACTTATAAACTTAATGCCTTAAGGTATTGGGTTGAAGTGTAGTGTCAAAGCCCACGAGTATGTTTCATCACTAGGCCCATGATGTAGATCTCTCATGAAAGTGGGATCTTCAGATCCAACAAGTGTTATCAGAGCTGATAGTCGGCAAGGGACGAGTATGGAGATGGTAGTCGGATCCGTGGTTGCTTCCCCACGAAGAAGAGCAAGGAGACTCTTGGTGGGCCCAGACAAGTAGAGTAGAAGAGCTCTTAGTGACGCCATATACTCGAGCTGCTAAGAAAAAAGGCTTTCGCTCAAGGGGAAGTCTAAGCTCAATGTGGAAATTCACACTTTAGGGGGAGATTGTTAGGATGTCAAGTGTGAGTAAATATTTCACATTGGAAATAGATGGAACTAATGAAGGACATATAAGTAGAAAGGACTTATAAATCTAATGTTTTAAGGTTTTGGGTTGAAGTGTAGTGTCAAAGTCCACGAGTATGTTTCATCACTAGGCCCATGATGTAGATCTCCCATGAAAGGGGGCTCCTCAGATCCAACACATCTCCATTCCCTGCTGCCAATTTTGGAGAAACAATGGTTGGTCGTCAAAATGCCATGGACCATGTTCCACAATCTTATTCAATTAAGACTCATCGAAAAATTTGAATAATAACGTACCATCTTCATGCATAACACTTTTTTTCGCTCTTTCTTGCCCCATCTAACCAGAGCCCAAGCATTCACGGCAAGAAAGGCTGGTCGTTTGGACCAGAAAAACCTAATTAAAGCCGACGACCATGCTTGTGCTCTAACCTTCAAGAGCTCAATCGGAGGTGTTAATGCTCTATCCTTCAAAACATTTTGATAATATTTGAGAGTACCCTTGTGATGTTAAGTGTGTAACTTGTTTTACCAAGTACCCTCACTTCAAGAGCTAGTCGAGTTTGTCCCGATAGCACCTGATTTTTCAAGGTTCTTGCCATCCGATGAGTCAAGGAGCGCTTCTCTAGAGAGAGTGAAAAAATTGTCTTTCAAAAAGGGGGGGTGAACCTATCTCTATGGACAATGCCATAGAGATCTCGTGGGTCTTAACAAGTAGATATGGGTCGTATCAAGTTTATTGAAGCTCGCTTGGGTAACCTCGGGTGTGAACTCGGCCAGATATGAAACTGAAGCTAGGTATTGGGTCTGAAGTTGAAGCTAGATCGCCGTCTTTGGATCTATAGTTGGAGCTGGCTTGTGAGAAAGAAAGGAACCTTTCTTGCTTCCCCTCGTGCTGATGTCATCTTGCTGTCGTTAGATTTAGAGGCTAATGCTCTCACCGCTATCCCTCTTTATCATTGTCTCTCGCTCTGTCCCTCTTTATTACTATCACTCACCGCTATCATTGTCCCTCACTATTGCTTAATCTTTGTAAGAGTTATCAAAAGCAAGTTGTTCATGACCGTCCCTACTTGCCATAGCAAGTAAACCGCAAACTTAAGGCTCTCATAGCAGTCCCGCTTCAGGTGCACGCTTTTTTTGCTACAATTTTGTCAACTTGCTCAAACACTTCCTCGTTGTCATCTAGATTTCTAGGCTGAAACCTAATAGAAGCTGAGACACCCAAAAATTTTATTTTAGTGGAAAATAAAAGAAATTGGCAATCTAAGTAAGTATAGCATAGCCATCCATTAAAAACAGACTCAGAATAAAAACAATGGCATGGAAATGTGAACACAACTTGTGTTTTATGTAAAATGAAAGTAGAAGATAGGACCATCTCTTTTTTCTCTACATATTCTTTAGTATAAAGCAAGATTTTGCACTTGATACCTAATAACGGCTATACTTATACTTGGGAATAATCTCTAAATTAGGCCATTAGAAACTCAAAGAATGATATGCCTAATGTTATTCTATTCAAGTCCGTATTTACCACTACCATCTACTTCCTTTGGAAGCAGTGAACTCTCGTAGGTTTACAAACTTTGTAGAAGAGAAATACTAGCTAATTGACAAGATTATTAATTGGATTAGATCAGCCTTAATTGCCAAAATCTTCAATTTTCTCTCTCTCGCAGCATGAAACGTAGTTAGAATCTTTAAGGCGGTTCATCATGTTGTTATAATGAGCTAATTTTCTTAATTTATTTTACATGTAAAGTCTTCGTCTTGAAGTAATTTTAATGTTGTATTAGTTTTTTTTATAATTGATGCAATATTCATTTTTTAAAAATAAAGTACAGCATCAGCTAAGTTTCTTAATTCTGGATTTATTGTTAACAAAGTACCATGGCCAACCTTTCGAAAGTCACCACCAGCGAAGTTTTTGGCTATTTTAGTTCCCGATGATAAGATTCCTCATCCAATAATCCACTATTATTGAGATGCCTATTGGACTTAAGCACTTTATTATATTGTTTGTGTGATTAATGGTGTAGGTCTAACTCTAAGGCCCATGATGGACAGGCCTAAGGTTAATATATGTGGTTAGGTCCCCGCTGTACTCCCTATATATACATATGTATGGTCTTTCTACGGTTTGTCCATTGAGAACTACATTTTTCAAAGAGAGTGGAGGTGCTGTGGAAGTCCAGGCCATCACCAAACGCTTGTGAGATGCTTTCATAATTTGTCGATCATCTCTTCAACAAGTAAGAATCTGTGTTCCCTATCAAGTAATTGATTTAATGATTTTGGTTTTTTAACAAGTGATGCATAAGAGACCATAATGAGCAGTAAGAAACTCAAAAATCAACAGTTACATTTCCATGCGTACACATTGTACGTGTATATATAAAGAGAGATACTAACAAATATGAAATGAATGGAAAGAGATTGATGTTGGAAATATGATCCAAAGTGAAGGAAGACGTGGTGTTGACCCAGTCTGATTGGTTGAGATTTAGTTGTTGTTTAACGGTTAAGTTTTTAGCTAGTTAGGATACGAGCTTGATCTTAGGAAGATAAGGTTGGTTAGGAGGTTAGAAAGTTAAGTTTTGAATTATCTCGTAAAAGAGTCGTTTGTATCTGTATATAAGAAAGACATTTTGCATTCAATAAAGTAGAATAGTTCTTTGCACAATCTCATAGTTTTCTCTAGCTGCATCATTCCACAACAATGGTCATGTAATTGTAGTGAAGGTGTTTCCCAGCAATCAAACGAGGGCGATTTGTAAAGATGATATCATTCTTCGTGAAGCACTCCTCAACAGCAGATAGTGAAGAGAATGCAAGGACTTTACTAGTACCAAATCTGAGAAGTAATACATCACCATATATTGTGCAAAGATAGCATCATTCAACGTAGCCCCACTTTCTCCGTTAATTAAATTTTACCCACTCTCCCAATGACGATTCCGCCCTTTTCTCTCTTTGTTCATCAACCAGGTGTTGCATAAAGGCATCAACTTTCTTGATGACTCGTATCATTCTCCTCTCAATTCCTTGGAAATCAACCCACTATAGCATTGGGTAAAAATCGTTCAGATTTGTACTTCCGTTCACTTCCAGAAACACCCTAATAAGACCCCTGAAGACTTTTGCTTCTTTTTCCAACACACCCTTCCCATAATAACGCTTTCCAGCAATCATTCCTAACACAACGTTGCAAGCAAGCTCCATAAACAAAGATGAGAGCTTTACCCTCATCTCTTTATCTCTGGACTCCAGGAATAGTTGCTTTAGCAATAACTGAATTTCCTGTTGCCGATATGCTACTAAACTTGTTAAGGCGGGACGTAGAAAATAGCTTTGTTGACGTGACACGCCTAAGGTTGCGCCAGTTATCTCCATAGAAGGAGAATCCGATGGCCCTGTAATTGTAGTTAAGGTGTTTCCCAACAATCAAACGAGGGCAATTTGCAAAGATGATGTCATTCTTCGTGAAGCATTTTCTTCAACTGCACATGGCGAAGAAGTACAAGGACTTTACGAGTACCAAATCGGAGAAGTAATACATCACCATATTGTGTGCAAAGATCGCCGAGTGACCGATACATGGGTTGGTTAACCAAATGAAGATGGCCAAGAGTTAGAAGAGAAGGTGGACTTGGTGGGAGATTTAGTCTCTTCCCATGCTTTTATAAAACCAACTTAAAGACCTGGACAAACACTAACAGAAGTGTGAAATTCAGCCATTCTGCCTTTGGTTGTCGTCGCTCAGTGTTTAATGTTCATCTCTTTGTACGGAAGAATCATACATATCATAATAAGATAAGATCTTATATTGATATAATTTTTTGGCGTTATATTCTTTGTTTTAGATTTATTTTAGTGTTTAAATAGGAAAATTAATGTTTTTTTAGGAGAAAAGCAAAGATTGCATTAAATTAAAACATATTCTCTAATTTTGGATAAAGTGAAAAGTTGTTGTATGGATAAGGAAAGATAAAGCTTGAAGGATTGAAGTTTAAATAGGAGACTTATGTGATTTTCCCCACCTCTTAGAAGAATGAAAAGTTGTTCTTTTTACTTTTGTCTCAATTCTTCATCTTTTTTTTTCTCTATTTTTGGTGTTAGAGTAAAAGTTACGTGTGGTTAAACTTAATTATTCTAATTCAAGAGGATTTGAGGTTTTCGTTGTAATTTTATAAGGTTTTATTCTTAACTTTTATTCAGGTTTTAATTTAAGTATTTTTAATTTTGGATTCTCATAATTTATGAATAATTAATATTGATTACTCATAAATGAATTTAATATTGATTATTCTATCACTATTTATAAATTCAATTATTCGTAATTGTGATGAAAGATTGATACAAGTTATTTATGAAATTACATATTTAACTTATAATAAACAAAAAAATTAAGTTGAACAGTTGCAATTATTTCAATTATTTAATTTAAGATTTAGCCTTTTTACTAAGCTTATTGTTATCATTTATTTAATATGAAATGCTATCAATGGACGGTAAGTTTTAATTTGAGCTTTGAATTTGAACCAATTAATTTAGAAAAATTTGAGACTTAATATAACTATCATAACATGTTTCGGAATAACTGTTTGAATTATAACAAATATTTTTTTAGACCAATGATTAAAGATACATTTAGATAAGATAGTTCCCTTAAATTGGAGTTTAGTATTTTTTAAATTCTCACTTTTATATTTAGTTGATTTAATTTGATATCTTGTTAATTTAGTTAATTAGTTACTTAATAAAAAAATCCCCATTTTATTTTATTAATTAAAATAAAAAATTAGTGTTTAATTCTTTTAAGATTCAACCTGTATTTACTACGATTATAAAAAATTTGGAGAATTGAAGTTATTTCGAGGGTTTCAACATTCGGATCAATGTATATGGTGGCCACGTGAGAATAATCCGAATTTTTCTTAGAAAAATAGCAGTCCATAACTTTGGATGAGTTTCTGTCTTTATGCAAACTAATAATTGATGTTCTCGTTTCGCAGCAAATTGTAAAATCTCTTTAACATTGTCTCGTATTTCCTTTTAGATAAACAAACTTGTTAATCGGTGATGCATCGGAAATGGTCCTGAGTTGACATCAGTAGATGAGACACCAGGATTGAGCCTGGACGTCATATTCGACAAATATTGTAATATGTCATGCGTTGCAGTAGAATAAGTAAAAGTGTTTCCTCGTCAGCGGAGTTAAATGATTACGTACAACTCCAAACTCCTATTTCCTGTCTTCAAAATAAAATAAGACATTATAAAATTGGACAGAAGATATTATCTCCTGTTTCAAGAGCAAAACATATGGAATACAGCTCAAGTCCATATATCCTTTCGCGTAGGAAAAGGATATACATAAATAAGAATGAATTTGCCGTAGTAAAAATGCAGAATCCTGATGTACTGATGTTGCATACTACTACCTTACAAGCGATGCAGTAGTATACAAGATACCATCCGCATTGTGAAAACCTGGAGGCCCGTAAATCTTGTATCCGCTAATGATCTCCCTCTGGCCACTGAACTAACATCACATTAATTAATTAACTGCCTCTTAAAGAATAGCGTAACTAGGAGGGACTCGAGTTTTCATATTGAGGCCTTTCAAGAGAGGGCTTTCTAAATATCACTTATAAATTGTGTTGGTGCAAGTGTAATTTACATTAATTAAACTTATCAGTTGATTTTAAATTATTAATTCATTGTATACATAATTTAAAATACATTAATAGGCTAGTATATGCTTTTAAGTGTCTACTATGTTTAGAAAATCTTAGTTATCTCTCTTATTAACATTTATGTTTAACTACTCACTATCTTTTTTGAAATAGCTATTATCATGTTAATGTTAGTAATGAAATTATAATTATACTCTTACTTCATAAGTCTAGAGGCAAGCTCTCTCCATTCAAAGAAAATAATTAATAATTCTATGGATATGCTTTGATTAGTCAATTTTAATATGATCTTTCGTAAAATTAAGCATGCATCTTAAAACACATGATCATTTACGTATAAATACGATACATGCATGCTATTTACAATGTTTAGCAACGGAAGCATAACAGAAAAAAAAAATACCTCCAGTCATTGCACCGAAAATGTCCAGCAACGTCTTTGAAATTTTTTGAATCTTCTAGCCTTTGATCTTCACATTCAATGGTGTCTAGTAAAATCACGTGAAGCTGAGGATAGTGAGCCAAAATATATAATTTATCGTTTCATCACCTCTGCCCATCACAGAAGATGAAAATGATGAAGTATGGGCGTTTGCGTTTGCGTGATTAATGGGTTAAACCATTAAGTGACCAGATTTTGAACAGTTGGAAGATTTCGGAAAAATCTTATATTCTCCCACTTGGTCCATTTTATTAGAGTATCTCACATTGACTAAATATGAAAATATTAAAGGAATTATAAGTGGTAAGGGTCAACTATCCAAATGACTAGTTCTAGTCCATTTGACAATGGTTGACCCAAGTTCAATTCTTGTTAGTGGACTCTACACTCTACCCATATTAAAAAATTATAATATGGTATCAGAGCAAGTTTGATCCGGATTATTAATTTCTCGGTTGTTCGTTTGGATGTCCAGTCCCAGTGGCCTGATTCAGTTATCACTGCGTTTATTTCAAGTGACAACTAAATGTCTAGTCCCAATTCCACTTAAGGGGGAGTGTTAGAGTATCCCACATTGACTAAACATGGAAATTTTAAAGGGTTTATGAGTGGTAAGAGTCAACTATCCAAATGATTAGTTCTAGTCATTTTGACAATTGTTGACCCAAGTCTAATTCTTATTAGTGGACTCTACACTCTGCTCATATTAAAAAATTCTAATATATTTAACCCAACATCAAACATAACAAGAAACCAAATATACGAATCATGGCGATAAGTCCTCTTATAGTGAGTATTATCTTCCATGTATTACATATTTCTCATTACTAGCCCTTAAATTTAATGAATAAACTATATGTTTATTATAGGTCCAGATTGGATGATATTTCTCAAAACAATCAAATGTACATGTGCACCAAACCATATGAGAAAATATCAAATTAAATAAGAGTTCCATTAAAGCAACAAATGTACAATAAAAATCACATTATGGAACTAAGTCCCATTCGCACTACATGACCCTTAAATTGATTAGGTGGCATGCTTTTAGTTAAAGGATTCGCAATCATCAACTCAATGCTAATGTGCTCAATGACAACTTTCTTTTTCGTAACACGTTCTCTTGTGGCTAAATACTTAATATCGATATGCTTACTTCGACTGTCATTTTTGTTATTTTTAGCTATAAAGATCGCAGCTGAGCTGTCGTTGATAACTTGCATTTTGTCATGTTAATTCTTTATGTTTCATGCTCTTTTGGTAGACTTTTGTGATGTTTTGTTTGTATTTACACGGTAATTTGTGTCTTTGCATGTTCTAGGTGACGAAATACAAAGTGACGCAATTTAGAGTGAAATTGACAAAATGAAGCTAGAGAGATTTCAATTGTCCAACAGACTACCTAAAGCAGACACGCATACAATTAACTACAGGAGGAGACCAGAGAGCAAATTAAATTTGCAAAGCATAGAAGGGGATTCAATCGCTAAGGATCAACGCAATCAGCACAAGCATAAGGAACGACAGCGTCTATGGGAGCAAAAAATTAATGAGACAGTGAAGAGCAACTAATGCAAACCATGCAGGCACGTAGGATGACTCAATTTAAAGAGACAAAAGGCAACAAATCAAATGGGCAGTGACGCATATAGGGACCCAGCGGTAATTAATATCAAGCCAGCCAAGAAGATGACAACATGTGGAGGCAAGGAAAGGAAATTAAATGGGCAGATTAATCAACAGCTGGAGAGGGAGGAAATTCACGCTAAAATAGAGGAGGCTTGGGCGCAACTTAGGAGAGAGCAATAAAGCAGCAGATTAAAAGAAAGGGCAATGAAATGGGCCCAAGCATTGACCATCTTCGTTAATTGTCATAGGGCCCACTTTATTTAATGAAAAAGAAACAAAAACTAGGAGCAGCTAAGGTTTTTACGGCAACACATAACAGGGGAGCTTGAAGAGACTATTGAAAATAACGAGAGAGGGGTGTGACTGTGGCAGCTATCAGAAGAGTCAAAGATTGCGGCAGCTTTGGAGGGAGGAAGCTTTTTATTTTTGTCTTGGGCATTCACAGTGTCGACGATAGAGGAAGCTAAGGATTTTAATATAGACGACCATTAAAGGACGACGTGCAGCAGCTATATTGGAGAGTAGACAATAGTTTTCGGGGAACAGTGGATTGGCGTCAGATTGATTTCTCATTACAACAGTAGGCAACAGCAGCAGTTTTGGAGAAGATAACGTGATTTTGAATTTCACAGAAGGTTGAACTCCAACATTTACTTGTCAATTTCAGCTTTAATTGATAGAGACTAGTATTTTGTATGGCTAAGTTTTTAATCTAGACAAGGTACTTTACGTTTGATGCATGTAGTTCGTGAGACTCCTTTGGTTTAATTGTTTTCGTTTAT
>JANZLH020388966.1:0-11592 GCA_026770325.2 Erythroxylum fimbriatum
CGGTAATACTCCTCATCTTGTTTATGTTTTATTATCCTTATACCATATCATGTATGGATTGGCATGTTGATTTGGATATGTTGTTTCCGCTGCAAAATGATTTCTTAAAAAGTTTTGAAATATATCGTTTTTCCAAACTAAGCATGCTTTCTTTTTCCGATCCAACAAGATCATCTTTTCTACTTCATTTCCTCTTCATTCTCAGCTCCATTTCAGATCAATATCATCCATAAACAAATTATAGTCCATGATTGATCATGAACACTAAAAAAAGAACATATACACATATACATTCATCATCAACTTTCTGCACCTGTTCAATTTCACTTCCACTTTCATTTCACTTCTAACTATCACCTTAATTCTTCCCATTTCTAGACATCACATTACTCTCTTTCTTTAGCTCTAGACTCATTTTAGTTCATCTCTAAAACACCCAAAGAGATCCACATTAATACACCAAGAAAACATAACATAAAACTCATCCATTTATCTATCAAATCGCTACACAATTTCTACATCATTTTAGTGATCATTCTAACTCAAAATCATCTCAACAACAACTTATGAAATATTGATCATCATATATGTAAAAACAAGAGATGAACATACCCAAGTTTTCTCATTCATGTTTCAGCATATACATATTACTATTTAATGATCATTTGACCTTTAACTATCATTAAACACATTTCATGTAACAAATCATGAAGAGTAATGCTTTAGACTTACTTGTTTACTACAAGATCTTCAAATAGCACTCTTAACCTAGCTTCTCCGGTATCATTCGATCATCAACATTGAAAGGTGGTAGGGTTGGGTATTTATTAAGAAATGAAGAAGACGACAAAACAATAGTAGCAAATGAAAGGTGAAAGTAGGCTTCAACGTGGATGGGGTGAGAAGTGAGTATCAGGGATGAAGACAAATGAAGAAGATAAAGAACAAAATTAGAAGAGCATTTAACAATTAAAAGACAAAGAAAAGAAAATGGTCTTTCACTTTGAATATTTTCGTGGGTTAGTAAAATAACGTAAGATTAAAGGTTAAATTGGATATTTACTAAAGCTACCATATCCTTCTTTTAATGATTTGTCGAATTGTCCCTCAATTTCTTATCTAATTGTCTCCTAATTTTCTATGAAACTTGTCAATAAATCTTAATGTCTCTTATCAATAATTTTTACTGCCATTTGACACTTAATTCTACTGCTATTTATTAATTGTTCTGCTACTTGACATTTTTCTAGTCCAAAAATATTCATAATTATTAGAAATTTCTCATATTTCATCAAAAATTCTATATCACTAAGTGTACACACCAACTCAATTTTTGAGACACATAATCAACAATTCACATTATAATCACATTAAATATCAATTATACCCGGAGAATGTTAAATGAGTGCATGTATACTCATTGAAATGTGTGCAAAACAATCAAATTCACGTGTATGAATGCTATATTATGCATGAATATGAAATGCATTTTTCTAATCTCTCATTGCTATTTTCATTTACAAAAATATAGGGTTCTAACCCTTAGTATGGAAACGGCATGTTACAATTCCAATTTTACACATTTCATTGCATGGTCGTCCATACAACTTTGCATAACCCAAAATCCTAGATATTCATATAAAAGTGACGTTTCGGAGGCAAAATAAAAAAAATGAGGCGGCAGGTGTTGTTTTGGAAGTCCAGAGATAATTCTAGATGCAATTTTAAGCTAGAAGAGAGGGAGATGCAAAGATTTTATCGATGGCTCCACCAAAATACAAAATCAGACATCTACATCGTTAGAATACTCGATAAAGAACAATCATGAAGATTTAAAACTACGATTCCATTGTTTTTTATTCAAGTTTCTGTATGTGTGCATCTGATTTTGTATTCGGTAATATGTAACTAATTTTTTCATTAGTATCTAGGTTATAAGAACCATATTTGGATACTTTAACATGTGTTGATTATTTTGTTAATGCAATTGATTGATAGATTATTGCGATCCAATTATCTATTTTTATTTATGTTCTAGTAATCCAAAATATTAGACCATAATCTGATTTCAACATAGCAATTGATAAATCCTAATTTGAATAGATCCACAATAATTGGAAAGAGTTAATTGTAACCCTAGAGATAGCATGACAAAAACCTTTCAAATTAGGGTTAAACCAAATAGAGGGATTCATAAAATGGTAATGTAATCCTATAAGATGTAACCTGAGTAATTTTATTAGAGACCTTAGGATTAGTTATTAGTAGACTCAAGGTCAGCTACTAACATACCTTAGGAATCTCCACAGTCTAACTAATCAGCAAGACAATTGCATTAGTTTTATTTCCTGGTGCTTCTTGAATTCAAAATATTGATACTAATTACTCGGTATCGATAATTCCCTATTGCTTCCTAAATTTTCTGTTCAATTTCATTTCTTATTTATTCTTATTTTTAGTTTCTTTTCATTAAAAATCCAAAATCAATCCTTAGGCTAGATAATAAGGAAAGGGTAAGCACTAGTATTACTAGTCTTCATAGGATCAGCTCGTACTTGCTGGTACTAGTTACAGTTACGTCGTGCACGTTTAGTTTATTACATAGTTGACCAACTCAAAAAATAGGTCAATCACAAACCCAATACTATTTGTATTATGGTCATCTTAACCACTGATAAGAAGATTTCATCAAAATTAATGCTCTTCTTTTAATTGAACCTTTCACCACTAGCCTTGTCTTACGCTTCACCAGCTTGTCACCATCCTTCTTTATCTTGAACACCATTTGTTTTTCAGGGCCTTTTTATCTTTTAGAAACTTCACAAACTCATATGTATCATTATTATTTAAAGAATTCATCTCTTCCATCATACCTGTGAGCCAGAGATATTTATCTTCACAATATGCAACCTCTTGCACAATTTTAAGCTCCACATCAATAGTAATCAAAAGGTATTCTGAACTTAGATACCTTGTAGAAGGCGTTTTCTCCATTATCGACCTTCGAAGTTGTGTATCACTAACTGTTGAATCCAGGCTCCCCTTGCTCATGATCCTCAACAACTTCATCTACAACATTATTAGGATGTGATTCATGTAGCTCCCATTATCAGGTTGTATTTGATCATCATCAACATGTTTGGTCACACACTTCATCTCCTTCACCTGTAGATTGCTCAGTAATGGAAGAAATTAGCAAAGAATTAACATTGTAGAAGATGAGCTATTGTGCGATGACTTATCTCCTATTAGAAGATAAATACCTCTCTCGTGCTCCTAGAATACCATATCCATGCTCCTGATCTCCTTTTGCTTCTTTTGGTCATAGATTATAAAGCTAAACTGAGCACCACCATATCTAACAATGATGTAAGGTATCACCTTTGAGTCAAGGTTCTTTCTCTGATCTTTAGGTACGTGTCTAAATACTTTACAGTCAAAAATTCTCAGATGATGATATGCAATATCTTTTTTAGTCTACACTCTCTCAAGAATCTTAAAATCTAGTGGAACTAAGGGAGATTGATTAATCATGTAAACTATAGTTTGGACTACTTTATCCCAAAATTTCTTGGCAATATAGACATTCTAAGAATGCAATAAACCTTCTCAATAATTGTTTTGTTCATCCTCTCAACAAAAGTTTATGTTATGGAGTCCCTAGTTCTGTTTTTTCCAATGATGTAAAAACCAAACCAAACTGGCCAGTTCAGTTAAGTACAATCCAGGCTGGTTTTTAGTTTGATTTTTATTCTTAACCATTGTGAATAAAAACTATTTAAATAATAAATCGAGCAATTTCCTTTGAATTTGTTCTTTATGGATTTCTCTTCGTGTTCTTCTAACACCCAAACCTGACGTCACTTGCTGGCTTATGGTTTTCATATTTATGGTGATGGTGGAAAAAAGGACAAGATGTGGAGGTGTATCTTGCTCAAGAGCTCGACTCCGTCAAGCTCGTCGTCTTTTGAATTTGGAATTAAAGACCACACAAACTTTGCTGTCACAAATTGATGTTTTGGCTCCAGCCAAGAAGTTAATGTTTTGCCATTTTAGATTCTTTTCTTCTTGGTGGTTTCTTTTGTCCAGGGGGTCTTGTTCTCTACTTAGTTGTTTTGAGAGTTCTTACACTCTCTAGCATGTACAAACGTTCATTTATTAATTCCATTCTCTTACTGATTTAACAAAAAAAACTGTCACAATTACATTTTTTTATGATTCAAAAATATTATTGATTCCCCCTCCACACTTGTAATTGAAGCCCTAAACCTAAACTCCCAATTAGCACAGAGGAGAAATTACGAATTGGAAGAGAAATTAATGTCAGACAAGATTAGAGAATCGAAAGGATAATGGTCGATGAGAAAAATTTTATAAATAACAATCCAAACTATAACCTAATTCTCGCTTTTCTCAACGTTTCCTTCCTCTCAAGTCAATCGATTTCTTTTTCTATCTCCTGCACTAAAGTTGTACCTGGAACTTTGCACGCTCAGTTATTTGCGTAAAGATTTCCGATCCAGTATGCACTTAAAGTTGAAATATAAAACAAAAATAGCTAACGATGCATGTAATATAAAGGCAAGTTCAGGTTATGATTGCTCAAGGTCAAATAAAGTTTGTTACACAGGGGACACATGTCCTAACTTAGACAATTATCTTCCAACTTTAGCTTAGTTGGCTTAAATAAATTATTAAAGAGTTTTAATTAAACTAAGTTTGTTTATAACCCAATTACAATAGAGCTAAAGTGAGTGACATAGGACATGTAACGGTTAAGAAAATTAAATCCATAAGAAGTTGAGAATCAAGGAAGCCTCCACTCCCACCAGACTACAAGACAAATACTATAAATTATATATAAGGTAGAGCAACAAGTTTATTGTATGTTATATATATAATATTGTAAATTGAAAGAAGATTAATGAATTTTTTATTAGATGGTAATAATTTGTACACTACGTATCTTTGAAAAGGCAATTATGAAGACAATGCATCTCTTATAATAAATGAATTAAGAACATCTATTGATGGTCAGTTCATATCTTATTTTGGTCATATTTAAGTTTAAAGTATAATGTATTACAAATTTAATTGAGAATAATTTCATACATTACTAATTTTTAGTTTATTTGAATGCAATAGAAGTTGATGTCAATACTTTGGATAAAAGCATAGTTTATGAGTCTTTGTATATTGTTAGAGAATTTGAAACTTTTGACGATGATGAGACATAATCTCCTTCAGAAAAAACAATTTTGATTTTATTGTTATTTTAAGTTCTATATTAGAGTAAGATTTAGTTTGAATTATTAGATGTTATTTATTATTAGTTTATTATATAATAATTATAATAGACATTAGTATATTTTTATTTCAATAAAATAATTTATTTTTAATTACTCTTATAATTTTTACTTCTTATTTATTATATATCAGTTTTATAGCGGTTTAATACCTGTTGAACCTTTAAACCTTACACCCTTCCTTTGATTGGTTACATATCCGATTTGATTTTTAAAAAATTGGTCTTTTCATATCTAATGATATACAATGTATAGCAATCTTCAAACACCTTGGAAGCATACTCACTTCCATTATTTGTTTGTAGGCACTCCAGCTTCCTTTTCTACCATAGCATAAAACTTCTAGAAATTTTCAAATACTTGACTCTAAGTTCAACATATACACCAAGTCTTCTTGGAAGCATCATCAATAAATGTAAAAATATATTTGTTACCTTCTAGTGACTAAACCTCAATAGGGCCATAGACATCCTAATGCACTAACTCCAATATCTCTGACTTCTTTGTAGATCTTCTCTTGAAAGAGACTTTATGTTGCTTTTTAACTAAGCAATGATCAGAAAGGTTAAGCAGTAGTGTGTTCTTAACTGCGATAAGGGATTTATTGGCCAACAACTTCAATTTGTTCTCACTCATGTATTATAACTGTTGGATTAGGGGGGAACGGACCCAGCCGTGAGCCCCCGCAATCCAGGATCCAGGGAAAACAGGCCCAGCCATAACCCCCTGCAACCCCCATAAATTAGTATTGTCCTCTTTGGTCATGGGTGAGGTCACGACTCGAACCCATGACCTCAAGGTTTTGTTGTTTCTTATGAACACGCCTATGGCTGGGCCTATTTCCCCTGGATCCTGGATTGCGGGGGCTCACGGCTGGGTCCGTTCCCCCCGGATCCAACAGTACGTATTCAGATATCACTCAGGATTTCGAGGACGTGTCCTGCGAGAGTGGGGTGCTACAATTTCACTACATGAATGCATGATAACATAAAGGCAGTTGTGACCAAAGTCGCCAGTGAAAAAGAGCTTAAAGCTCAGAATGTGGTAAGAGCCTCTGACTTACTATGTATAATGAGCCTTGTATCCCCAACGGATAAGGGACAATTATTAATGAGCCCAGTATCTACAATGGATACGGGACATTGAAAAAAACACTCAGTTACAACAAAGTAATAAATGAAATTGAGACTCATGAACATTACATATACAATTTAATATGTGTTGGGCCTCGTTTTCGGAGCCCAATTATCCAGAGTCATAAAGCGTGAGCGGGTTTCTTTGTAGGGTTATTTCAGTGTACCCTCATTAGCCGTCATCCTACAAGGGTGTCGTGTCTCACTAGTCAAACACCAAAATCACACATTGACTTCTTTAAACAATTGTAGCTCTATGTCTTTAGTTTATTTTGAAATAAGAACTATCTCATTTGGAGGTCTACAGATCAAGATATCTTTAAAATACCGAAGTATGTTCATAATCAAGTTATGCCCATCTAATCGATTCCTCATTTTATTTCCATCAATTCTTTTCAAATCAACACCAAAAACTACCAATTTTTATGTAAAGGTATAAAAAAGTCTTAGGAATCTATTGCTTTAAGAATCACTTAATTTGGACGCCGAGTTATGAAGTTATGTCCAAAAGAATCAACCATGCTAATGTCCCCAATCACATTGTACCTATCTTGGGATAATTAGCATAACTTTAGATGGTTTCAAAGAGGACTTCTAAATCTACAACTTTTATGAAGAACTAGTAGTGAGATTTTGTCATTTGGATGGTCAAAACATGGGTCGTGTGAACCAACATGGGCAGACCGTGTAACCCACGGATCTGGCAATTTTTCTGCATCAGGGATACACGGCCAGTGGGAATATACACGGCCTGACTATGTAACCTTCGGTTTTACGAAAATTTTCACCCTCCAAGACCCCCCTAATGGATCCTAAACCCATTTTAACATCCCTTTTACTCATAAACTCCTCAAATTTACCTCTTCTAGTGCAATATCACTTCATTCACTATAGTTATTCCGTATATACATCTTATGCAACATCATCGGCTCAAACGATCATATCTCTCAATTCCGATATCCAAAAATCACATACTTTATACCGTTGGAAAGCTAAAAAGATAAGCTACAACTTTCTAGCTTTATAAAAGACTACTTTGGCTAATTCTACCTAGATCGATGCAATTTTTCCTTCGAGTTCAGAACATAATTTCTACCCCTATAAAAACTTTAAATTTGCAATGTAAAGACTTGAAAAGTCATAAGCAAGCATAATGTATATATATTTCATTGACATCAAAAGATAAAAGTTTTACAATGCTTTAGTGGGCATTTCGAGCCACCTTACATCGTAATCCAAAATACAAACTTTACAAGTACAACAATTGCTCAAAATACGACTAAAGCCTTATTTTACAAAATCTAGCTTCAAAAACAAAATATGCAAATTAGAGTGATGACTTGAATCTCGACTTGATCACTCGCTATCTTGCTCATCGCCTGAAGATGGGAAGGAACGGGGGGTGATCTTAAAGCTCGTGGGTAACAGTTTTATAATCGGCAACAAGGAAAAACCATTAAAAGCCTTCATGATCATAGCAAATTCCCATTAAATCATAAAACACAAAATTCTCAAATTCTCAACTTATTAAACCAATTGACAACTCACATAAGTCATGTACCACTTAATTCACATCTCACATAAGTCAAACCAATTCACATCTCAACTTATCAGATCAATTCAAACCGGCCAATACTTTATAATCACATAAAAACATTATAATGGTTTGGGTAGTTCGTAACAGAACATACTAACACAATTCCATAAAATGGTCTTGTGTAGCCGTAAATAGAACATACTATCGCAATCCCACAAAATGGTTTTGCGTAGCCGTAAACTTAGGGGAGTCCGTGAAGGAGCTCCATGCCACTAGCGGGCAGGCGGGAAAAGACTTTAGTCAAAGTGCACTTAACAAACAAAACATACCACCACAAACCCACATAACATGTAATTCATGACTTGAAAACCGATTGCCTAAATGTCTCATTTCGAAAACTTGCTTTCATGAACATGAAATATTTCATTTGCATTTCCATCATCATTTCACAATTCATTAACCAAATTCCTATACCAAACATAATAGCGATTTCTCAAATCATTCAAAAGCAACAAATTCAACAATTATGAAGCAATTGGAAATCATTCCCATATCAACTCAAAAGTCATTCACAAAATTCACATACAAAAACATGTGACACATTCTCAAGTATTTAAAGAACAATAAATGCATATTTATAAGGAAGTTGGAAAATCATTTAATTCCAATTATTTGAAGAACATTTATGGCTTATTAACTCAATTATAAAAAAAGTAACCCACCTTAATTTCCTTGCTTGAAACTCAAGGATGCCTCTCCTCTTGCTCCTCTTGTCCCTCTTGCCTCCCTTCACGTTAGCAAAAATTCCCAATTCAATAGGAATCCAAATTGGACAACCCAAAGAAACATATGCATAAATTTGATCTTAGAATACTTAAACCCATGTATTTCCTAAGCTCTTTGAACCAAAACCCCTTCCAAAATTCAAAAGATTAAACATAAACTTTCCTTGAATCTTCACCAAACAATGATTTTCTTGGCTCTAATGAAAGCTCTAGTCCTCCTCTTCCTTTTTCCCTTCTTGAGCAACTTCAAAATCACTCTTTAAGACTAAGAACAATCAAAACCTAGCTTAGCTTTCTTTCTCTCCTTTCTTTTCTCTCCAACGACACTCTCTCCCTCTTATCTCTTCTAATTTTCGTTTTTTTCCTCTTCAAATGCAAGACAAGTCTTCTTTCTTTCTTTTATACCCTTAATGAATCTAAAATGTCTAACTTACCCTTCGTTCAATGCCTTAAGACTTTGCAACTTAAGTGATCTTCCAACAATGCCCCTCATGCAATCTTACCACGCTAACACATTAATTCAATTAACCTATGTCATATAATCTCACTCACATTTAACATGCTAATTAACTCCAAGATAAATTAATCTATCAAGACCTCAAAATTACTTTAAATCATGCTTCATTAAGAAAAAAATTTCCGGGGCTAACATCATACATGAATTTCCATTTTCTGCATTTTGTTTCTCTTTCTACTTTCATCTAATGCATTTTTTTTCCATTTTTCCACACTTTCAATTCTTCAACAACTTAGCAATTTATCAACTTATGTAAATTTTTATAGATCATAATCCAGAATCCATTCAATACAGTTGTAAACAATTCCTAATTCTCAAATCCACCATCTAAATTATTCATCACCGTAACCACAATTCTCAACAATATCACATTACAATTGAGTTATATCCAAAGTGCCAATGAGTGCATGTACAGTCATTTTAAATGTGTGCAGAACATCCAAATTTACGTGCATGTATGCTAAAATATGCATGAGTATGAAAAATGCATTTTTCTTAATCTCTCATTGATCTCACATATATCATACTTTTGGGTTCTAACTCTTAATATAGAGACGAGATGTTACATTTCTCCCCCTTAATAAATTTCGTCCTCGAAATTCTTATTTGGCTGATCAAGGAGGCAAGGGTATGCTTCCTCATATACTCCTCCGTTTCCCATTTAACATCTCTCAATTAATTTCTTCCAATTGACCATAGTCCATGAAATTAATCAATCCTCTAATTATTTCTTCATATATCACCCTATCTTAACTATTTCCTCAATATAGTTCAGGTTACTCAAACTTTTTCACTTAGTAAGCCGACAATACATCTATGTCAGATCATATCATTATTTCTTAACATACTTACATATCACACATTATAATTCTTAGACATCTTTATTGAGAATACAACTCATAAGTTACTGGTCCTATGCTCTAAGTAACTTCATGTGAACCAATACAATTCGAGCTTAGTTTATCCTCTCTCTTTTTTTTTTTCCGTGTCTGAGCACATCTTTATCTCAATCTATGCACACCTTGGCAAGGTGCTACTCTTAGAAATATTTCATCTCTCGCTTAGTATTTCACATCTCTTTATTGATAATACACTTAACTCTCGGGTCTATCTCACTACATTTCATAACTTCAATGTTGTCCCACTAAATTCATTTGCCTTTTATGAGCCACTTAATTTCTATTATAAATTAATTTCACTCAGCAATAATATCTTGAATCAATTCTGGCCTTAAACCCTTTGTAAGGGCGAACGACTCTTTTTCTCTTATAACGCCTAATACAATATTATAATGACATCACAGTAATAATGATTGATATGCTTAAAGTCAATTAGAACTATACCTTGATCTCATATTCCTATGAACTCCAAAAATATAAGCTTTAAGCATATCTCCAACAATTAGGAGTGTTGGCAATTCAAACATTCAGTTACTAGTTTTTACATCCTTAGCAATTAAGTACTATTTTGGCGTATTCCTATTGGGATGCATAGCTTAGGTCATTACTTACGCTTTCTTTAATAACATCTTTGCTCACTCATCTTTATTGAGTACACATCCTTTTCATTTCAATCACAAAGTAACATTTTTCCCATTCGAACTCAAAATTCAGATTCATTCTCAGTTCCTTATTAAGATTCACAATTTCTGAATCCTCAATTTGGGCTTTGTTAATCTTTTCCTGTGGGACTGATCTTAAATTCAATAGCTAATAATACTTTGATTTGCCCAAAATTCAACTTGACATTCTGTGCTCTTTATTGCACTTAGTTTGGTAACCTTAATATCTAAATTCATGTTATTTCATTATTGAATTTTTTGTTCAATACATCAGGTTCCAACACCAGCTTTACTAGGAATTACCCATTTACACAATCAAAATCCTCAAGTAACTCTATTCATTTTCTCAGCCTTACATTAAGCTCTTTCAAACTCCATAATTACCTCAAACTTTAATGATCTCTATAAATTCCGAAATGTTTCTGTATATATGAAATGTCTCCACGCATATGAAATCACTTTATTATGCTGCATCGGATTTTATCCTAATCTCTTAAACAAGCATCATTGTATAGTACAAAATCTCCAAATCCAGACGATATAATTAATATTGGTGTTGGGACCCGATCTCAGGAACCGGATCCCAACCGAAAAACAGAAACTAATCGGAGCGAAACGAAAACTCGGAATTCTGAATCGAATGCGAATCAAAAGTCGCGAATAGGAAAACGAATACCAAAGCGGAGACGAGTGCTCACATTCCGACATCCCGGAGAAACACAAAGTATCGAAAACTTATCGCGTTGGATAACC
>JANZLH020389165.1:0-11576 GCA_026770325.2 Erythroxylum fimbriatum
ACTGTAACTGAAGAAGATAAAGTTACATGTAAATACACTTGCTTTCCAGGGCACTATATTTACATAACTCTAACAATCTCCCACTTGCCCTAAAGCAAGTTTGACATATCCCTCATTCCTATCCCTTCTAGGTGACCCTCAAAACTCTTTTGAGTCAATGTCTTTATGAACGAATTAGCAAGGTTTTGCTGTGTGGGAATCTTTACCACATCCACTTCTCTACGTTGTATTATCTCCCTTATGGGATGATACTTTTGCTTAATATGTTTGGAAGCTTTGTTGTTGGACCCCAAACTTTTCTTGGAAGTTAGAAATATTATATGTGAAATGTTGGAAGTTAAAAGTTGGAAAATGTAGTTGGAAGATGTTCATTGAGCATGCTTCGGTATTTTAGCCATAACTTTTTCTCTAGTTATCAAAATGAGATAATTCTTAATTTGGATTAAACTAGAGAAATAGGACTACAAATTATCTGATGAAATTGAGTTCTAATTCAGACTCTAAGAGTTTCAATTTTGGATGGAGTCGAGCACAGAATATTATTTCCATATAAGAATAGTTCGGAAATGTTTGGGATATAACTTTCAGATTTTCGAACCAAATTGAATGATTTTGGTGTCATTAGGAAACTAAGAAAATGAGGAACATTTTTCTAGAAGGAAGTGTGATCGGCTCTTCATTTCGATCTAAAGATCAATCCCTTGGAAACCGAATAAAAAATAATTTAATTCCAAGGATTGCAATATAGGATGTAACCTCGGGTTGTCTCACTTAATTGGAACCTAACGAAAAAGGTTTTAAGCTAACCTAATTGTCAAAAGTGCTAACAAAGTTGATAAAAAAGGGGGGGTTTGATCGTTGATAGAAATTAAGAACATTTAACCAAAATTAAAGGAGAATGTATAAAAAAGTATTTTTTGGATTTTTGGGAAATTAGAAGTTCAAAATTCAAACAATAATCGAATGAGATAAAGTCCTCTTGAAAACAAGCTTAGGCTATCAAGGTTCAAACAAATTTTTCGGGAGTGAAATTCACTAAGTTTTCAAATAATCAACCTTAAAGAACTCTTTAAGTCCAAGGTTTTAATCAATGAACTCCATTTCTTAAAACCTTGTTAAAAGCGTCTTAGTGTGTGAAATGAACAAGTAAATGCAAGTGGTCACTTGGATCAAACATAATCTCGATATCAAACACAACTAGGCAGATACAAAGGATTAACACAATCACCAAAAGACATATATGTGACTTCATATATTAAGCATCAAAGTTCTACATATAACCAAATCCATAACACAAAATATCGTTTAACACTTCATTAAACTCTAACCAAGCTAATTTAACTACACTGCCTAAACCCTAACTTAGAGATTTACAATAATGCAGTTAAACTTGATAATGTCATATTAACTCCCCTTTGAAGCCCGGTGAACTCAAGCTGCTGCTACATTTTCAAGAGGGACGAAGCCCTAGCCGTGCATGACTTCAGAACTCTCCATCACTGCTGAAGCTCCGATGTCACCCATGGCGATAGAGACTAGCAGTGGAGTTGAAAATGAAATGATCGGCGGTGGCGAATGATGGTCGCAGATGAGAGATGATGGTAGTGAAGTGTCGGATGATTTGTGCTCTCCTCTAGCTGCCGAATGTCTTTTGTCCAAAAGAATCTCCCTTTTCTAACCTAATTCGGCAAGATTTTAAAGGATGGATCGCGGGTCGGGTCAGTACAGTAAGAGAATTTTCCAATTAAAGTCCAGGTATATGACTGCTCGCAGAGACGAGGAAGGAGCTGCGCCGCGACGTGCCTTCTTCTTGATCGCTCGCCGCGGCTGAATAATTAATCGACGCCGCGGTACGCTGTTGCGTGATGATGCACCACGGCGAGATAATTAGTTTACGCCGCGATGTGCCTTCTTCTTGATGCACCGTGATGTGCGTTAAGTACCTCACATCCTGTTGACTCTTCTTATCCTTTTTGACTCATATTTCTCCTACAATATAAAATAACAATTTGCAATATCAATTGTTCTTAGAAAAAATAATTATAATGCAATTAATGTCAATGTGTAACAATTCTACTAACAAATTGTATAAAATATAAGCTCATCGTAAGGGATTAATTTAAGCACAAAATCACTAAGTAACAGTCAAAAAGTACGTTAAAAGCCATGAAAGTGTAGCCAATTTATATGATAAACTTGGGCTCAATCATTATGTCAGAAATATAAAACCAAATGATTGGCTATAAAGTATAAACCAATAGATCATGCTTATGAAATATTAATTTCAATAATTGATTTGACCAATTAACTATCTGTTTTAAGAAAATATGAATTATTAGACACCATATTATTCATGTTTGACATTTTCTTGCATTACGTAAGAAAATTAGATAGATACCATATCAATCTTGTTCTTACAGTAATCTAAGTATGTGACCATCATAGCTTAGGTTACATAATTGGTTTTTCATCTTAAATAATTAATAGATTTTACTAAGATACATTAGGGATTAATTAGTTAATCAAAATTATTCAAATTAACTTTAAGAGAATAACTTTTAAGAACATTATCATCTTATGAACTAGTAACTAAGATTAGGTTTAATAAATTTAAGCCTTCTTAATGTTGAACCAGAAGTCCTAAATATGCTAATTCTCATTAGTTAAGCTTAATATGTACTTTTTATTGCCTTCCTTTCTTTACGTTACTTCTCTTAGCGTTAGTTTACTTTAGCTTAATTCATTCTTTGATTCAATCATTTAGATAAAGTGTATAAGTCCAAGCTAGTAATTTTTATTAATCCTTGTGTAATCAACATTTGATTCCTTTAAGGGGAATCCACTTTGTTACTTGTGGCCAGTGAACTTTTCAAGGTACTTTCATAAATATTTTATTTTCAATAGGGCTAACCAAAACATGACTATGCCTTAAGGTGTACTCAAGAATCTGCCAAAAATTCAAATATCAATATTTGTAAAGTGAATTTTTGTTTGTTTTATGTTTTCCCAGTATGTATTGCATTTTTTGTCTATGGTTTTTGTTTTATTATTGATTTTTTTGCCTAACCTTAATTTATCTAAATCACGAATTTATTCAAGATCTAACCTCAACCATTGAAGTATTCATACATAAACTCATCTCTTTCCTTTCTGAAAAAGAAAGAGATTCATTGTTAACATCTCTCTTTCTCACTCTTGGATTTTTTTCCCTCCTCCTTCTCTTTAGAATTTAAGAGTTCTCTCGATTAGGAATAGCTATATGCTTCCTTTGGTAAGGAAATAATGATAGTTTTTGTTTTTGTTCATGATTCTTTTCATTTTCTCATTTTGTTTCTTCTTCTATTTTTTTTATAGCTAGTGCTTATTTCTTTTTCTCATCAAAGGTTGATAAAGAGCTTGATAGTAAAGCGTTTTTGAGTGCATTTGAACTGCCTATGTTAAAACACTTTACATTTCAACTTTTGTTTTTGATTAATTCATCCTTCCTTTATAAGCGATTTCACTTCTTTTACCCATTTTTATTCCTCTTTGTTTCTCGAGGTTTGAAGTGCAAGAAAAAATACATGTATTTTCTTAAGTATCTTGCTTCGTTTTACTATCAAATACCTTGTTTTACTTATCTACTTCATTTTAATATTAAATACCTTATTTTACTTATTTTTTATTTCTTTCAAGCAACTCTGAGAAATTTACTATATGTTGAGACTATTGAAGAATTGAAGCCTAATTTCAACTAGAAATCATAATAAAATCATAATTCTTATAGGAATACGATTTGACCTAGAGGCATATAGATCAAATTAAATAAGATATATGACCTAGAGCACAACTTAAAGAGGGACCATATGGCAATTAAGAATGTTGATAAAGCAATAAAACTTGAGATATGGTTGTACTGAAGATTGTGAGCTAATTTCAAAAGGGAGAGTGAGATCTACAGTTTGGGAGCACAATTACACCAGAGATTGCATACAAAATTTTAAAGAAACATTAAAATTCACAGTCTAGAGACACCGAAGTGCTAGGAGATCGTGTACTAATTCCAAATAAGTTATAAAAATATATAACTTGAGGCCATTGTTCGTTTTTAAGGGTGTTAATATATATATGTAAAGAAAACAAACCTTAAATTTTGGAAGACTTTGGAGATTTTTGTACCTTAGACACATCTTTCTCTCTCTAGATCTTAGGGTTAGCTGTCATAAGGTCCAAGAACCCCCCTAAAAGGCCAATTCTAAGGCTTATTTCATCAAAGAATCAAGATTTAGGCATCATTTCAACGAATTAATTTATTGTGGAATTAGGATATTGATTTTGTTTTTTTCTTACTATGATTAGTGGCTAAATGTTTTCTTATGTTTAGATATGAGAATTTAATTTTATATGAATTGACTCATTTCAAGTTTGTGAATAGGATGTATTATTTTGAATTTTCTTTGATTGATTTTAATGTATAATGTAGTTATGCTAGCAAATAAATTTGATTTTGGTTTATTTGTGGATGCCTCAAGAGACTCCGTATATGGGTGGACTATGTGTTAAGGTGATAAAGATTAAATGGATGCTCGAGAGCTACCTACGTGATCTTTCTAATGTTATAATAAAATATTTCATAGAATTTCATAATTCTTAGTGCATTCAAATTAGTGTTAGCATCAGTAAGTATATAGATTAAAAAACTGGATAGTAGATGGTTTTAACTTTAGAGAGTGCAATTTAAGTGTCTAAGAAATCATGTTGATCTAGTTAAATGTATCAATTCTATGTTAATTGATTCATGAAATAAAAGATAATACTAGGGGAGTTACTTGTCTAAACATTTATATATTTGATTTAATTCTTGCTTATTAATTACCTTGTTATTGATTCTCTTTACTACTAGGGATGGCTCGCCAGACTCGATTTTTATTTTTTAAAAAAAGAAAAATGATGTCATTTTATGGTAAAATGACGTCTTTTTAGGTTGTTTGGACATCTGGTCCTAAGGCCCAGTCAACCCAGGCCTAGCTCCCTGAGTTCAGACCTGACTCGGGCCCTTTTACCATCCTTAGTTATTACCTATTTAGGTTTTAGATTTAGCTTACATTTCTTTAATAAAAATCCAAAAAATCATTGTTTTATTTATTTAGTTTCAACTAGTTAATAGTTTCAAGTTATCTAATCCACACCGCTTCCTCGTAGGTTTTACTATCTAATCCACACCGCTTCCTCGAGGATACATTTTATATGTTATTAGGGGTTAAATTAGTTATGATCTAGCACTTTTATAAATTTTTTATTTAAATTATATGATTTTTTTCCTAATGTTTAGTTCATTGCCTTGCAAGTAAGGAATTAAAGGAGAATTCTCATATTTAAGTCCAAAATTCTCCATATTTGTCTAACTGAAGTTATATTAAAGTCGATAAAAAGCTAATAAGATGGACGATAAGTTTTTAGAAGGTATTGAAGATCAACTCAAGATCGAAGATGTTGAAAATTAGAGAATTAAGCATCACAATATCTAGATGGGCTTGTGTTGGCCCCATGTTTAAGAACACCTAAATGTGTTTAAGGAGTAGTGAGTTACATGAAGAAACAGAACACCTGCTTAAGTTTATGTCTTACTTGTGTTAGACAACACACCTACATGTCTTGCACTCGTGTTCGATTATTTGGGAAATGTTGTAAATCATTATAAAACATGATTTTATTATGTTTGATGTTAAACCTGTATTGATTGATAAATTTAGGATTCAAGATTCAAAACAAAATTGATGCCAAATGTGGAAGTTAGTCCAATTTTGGTTCACATAGCATAAATTCTAAGGACATACAAACTCTAAAGTTCAAGCACTCTAGGACTCTATTTTGTAACATTTAATATAAGCACTCTTATTGAATTTTGCTTATCAAACTTTTAAAATTGTGTAATAGTTGCAATACAAATGTTTTCATATTTTCAGTCTTTCATAACATCGAGGAAGGATTCTAGAGCAAGATCAAAGGAGACTATGACAAATATTTTGTTTCTTTACATCTCTTCTTTTCCTTATATTAAGAATGATTTATTTTATTTTTTAATGATTTTAAATGATTAAAAACCCTAGTTAGGATTAAAGATGTAGCTTGTGATAGATTCTTAAATTATTAAAAAATGATTTTATTGTTTATGGGCTAAATTTATTCTCTTCATTCTTAATTTTCAAATTGTGATTAGCCATCATGTTAATTTTCTAAAGGAGTGAGAGATAAAGTAAAATTCATACAATAGGAGAATAAATATCTTAGATTTAAAGGATGAAAGTACCATATACTGTTATGATAACGACAAGATTAACTGGGCTTAATGAGTTTGATTAAGTTGAACTGTGTATCGAAAGGTGGTAGTTACCTAATTCAATATACATATGTGCATTAAAGAGGACATAGATACTTTAGATTAATTATTATTTCAACCTAAATAGTCAATTTTATATAGTAATTGGAATTCTATATAAGTGAATCTTAAAACCTTAATATTTGTTTTATTAATTTTTATTCACTAGTACAACTGTCTTGCTTTTATTAGTTTAGCAACTTAATTCTCTTTCATTAAATATAGTTTCTTAGTTTTATTATTCAAATAGTATTAATAGACATAGTAATATGGTACTCTTAGGATCAGTACTCTAGATTACTTCAATATTAATAACTTACTATGATCGATTTGGTACATTTATAAATAGATTCAATTTTTAGGACCATTATTAGGGACTATTTATTTACTAGTTTTAATCTTAGCTTTTTTATTATTATTTTTATATAATTTTATGTAGCCCTCTCTTGTTGCATCTTCATAATTGACATCATGATTAAGTATCTTAATACTTGGCACCAAATGCAGCTGGTCTTTAAAATCAGAGGAAGATGTCATTAAATTTTGATATAGTCAATAAGAAGGCATGATATCATTATGTCATGTATGGGCATCCTTCCCATACATGCATGAACATAGGGCCTACCTATATTATTACTAAGAGGACAATTATATGGTTGCTTATGAGAGAAATAGTTGAATGATTCTTTCTCAAATATGTACAATTTAGGATGGAAAAACCATCCAAATTTCTTTTGGGAGGAGCAAGGAGTTGGAGAGTGTAGACATATGGGATCTAGGTTCTAACAAAGACCTTAGTGTCAATATCCATAATCATCGTAAAATTCAGAGTATAGAAGAGATGTTTCAATAATACATGTCCTCTATCCCCATAAAGTCAGGTAAATTGGACAAAATTGGATCTAAAATGAGCAAATTTAAAAAGATACTTCAATCTAATTATGCATCTATTCACAATTCGGAGATGTAAGTGAACCAAATTGAAGAGATCAAAAAAAAATTTCCTAAAATTTTTTTTCCTAATACCATAAAGGTGAATTGAAGAGATCAAATGTTATTCATTCCATTTAGGTGTAACAAATCACTTCATATTAAAGTTGTTGTAGAGGAGGAAGTTACGAAACCAAACAAGCCTACAAAAATAAAGACAAATAAGAAGGAAAATGAGTAAGAGCGAGAGCCAAAGAAGACAACTATTAAGGAGTTATCATTAGTCACCTTAAGTAAGGAGTTCTTTGCCATCCAGAAAGAAAAACTACCATAGACAATCAAAGATCTTTGGAGTTTTATCATTTCATGTAATATTGGTAGTTTATCAATTAAAAGCATGTTAGTGAAATTAGGAAGTAATAAGTTGATGTTACGTCACTTTATTCTAGTGTAGCATGTGGCATATTTAAGAAAAAAATGAGCCTCTGATCCCAAAGAATAGAGAAAGTAAGCCTTTAATTATAGATTGAGTAAGAATTTTAACTAAAAGGATTTTAAAGAAGTTCTTGCTAGGAGGTAACCAATGTTCCAATCATTTATTTAGTTTATAAGTTTTATTTCTCTACTAATGTTTATCCTATTACTTTGAAGGTAACTTTTTCTATTTTTTGGATCTTACCTTATAAACTTGGAATGAAATTAGGGAAGTTTTGTCTAACTTCATTATCTTTCATATATTCTTTCATTATCTTATTTATTTAACATTGAGGATAATGTTATGTTTAATTGTGACAGTGAATTCATGAGATTTTTTTATTTTTTATTACTTGTGTGTTTAGGGTGTTTTATGGTTAGATATCTAGATTTCTTGTTATTGTGCATAGGAACTCATTGTTTACTTTAGGATGATGGAATGAGTTATGTATAACTATATATTAGAATGATTATTAAAAATTAAGTGGATAATATGATTACGTTGTTGTTATGCAATCTTGACTTTATGAATACTAAGAAACGAAATTTATTAAGTGAAGATGCTTTGATTGGATTTAAGTGATTCTATAAGAATTTGAGCCTTTTTATATTTTTTCTTTTGAATATGAATTTCTTCTTTGATTTTGAATATCTAGAGTTAACATTTCTTCATTTCAAGATTACTTGTAAGGTGTGTATAATCATTAAAATGATAGAGGCACTTAAGATATTTGCTTGAGACAAATTGTCTACCTTTTGTATATTAAACCATTAATAAGTCCCTTTGAGCTTATCATGAAATTTTATTCTTTCTCTTTGTAACCCTTTCCTAATAACCTTGAATTTAAAACACAAATAAGTAGTTCCACCTTAATTTATAGTTAGGAGAGTTTTTTATTATGATTTGATATGGTTGGGTATGGTATGCAAAGAAATAAACGGAGGGAAGATGATGGCCTATATGCAAATGGCAACGTTAAAAGGAAAATTTCATGCCAAATCAAATAAATAAAAGAAAAAAAGAAAATGTTATACAACGAACTTAATCTAAGTCTCTCGCTAATTTGAATATATCCTTTTCTCCATCTTTGGTTTCCAATTGTTGGTGTAATTTCTCGCATGCTCTACTTTTAGTTTATGATATTATCTTCTCTGCCTCTTTCTTTGCCAATTAGTAACTTTTTCTATTACTCTCTCTACTTCTATGTTACTATCTAACGGAGCTTTATTGGCACCCTCTTGATTTTAAAATTTTCTTGTGCATCATCATTCTACCACCAAGAATCTATCTTACTACCTATAGGCCCTTTGGAAATACATGATTTCTTTAGTTGTATTCCCTAAAAGAATTGTCACTCTCTCCCACATCTAATTAGCATCTCCTTCCAATTTGCATTCTTCTCCATATATTACTCTATTTCTAAGTTATTCCAGTATATCCCTTTTTAGATTCTACCATCTGACTCTAGTATACCTTTAGAACTTCTCTTTTGCCTCCAACACTAGATTATAAGATCCAAAACCAATAATCAATGTTGAGTTCACAAGAAAGAGTTAACTATAATTTTGGAATCTTTACAACTAGTTCGATCACTTTGTCTTATGAGGAATTAGTCAACATGAATCATGGTTTTATTGTTAAAAGTCACCAAGTGTTCCTCATTTTTCTTGAAAAAGATTTGGCTATCACCAATTCAAACGCCATTGCGAGATCCAACAAAGCAATCTCACTATCATTCATATCACCGTACCCAAAACCCCCATGAGTCCATAAATATCCATCCAAGGTTGCCCCCATATGACCATTAAAGTCTCCTCCTAGAATAACTCTCTTGTCAGGGGGATCTGCTCAATCACCTCATCTAGCTCTCCCAGAATTGGCACTTAAGTTATTCGTCTAACCTTACTTGAGACACCACATTGAAAATAACACCTTTCACCACAATCTTTGATGATATATTCCGATCATTAATCCTCTTTACCCCTACAACATGATGTATGAGTTCCTTGACAACCAAGATAAGTACCTTATGTTGGAATTATGCCCATGACCCAATCGTTATGTAATAGATTGAACACCTTAGTTTTGTGATTATTAATTTTGATTAATAACATAGAAAATGATTTTATTATCATATTACGTTTATTGTTTTTTATTATAATATGATAAGTCCTTGATTAAATTTATACACTTTCCATCATAATGGAGATTATAATAATGAGAGTCAAGTCTTTAAGGTTTAATCTAAAAATGTTCTTGATCATAGGATCATCAAATAAGGACTTTGGTGATCCAGTTAGATCAATATGTATGTAATATTATCTATTGGATAGATATTAGTAGATCTCATTTACTAAGTTACATTTATAGATGATGCATATGGAGATATGATCATTGAACTGACCAAACTAACAATTCTCAATGGTTAATATTACGTAAAAACTGTCAAGTGGGATATTCTCATAAGGATTTAACTGTCAAGTGGGATATTCTCATAAGGATTTAAATGTATATTTTTTTCCTTTAACTTGAGATCATCACAGTAATCAATAGGTCACTTATTATGTTTTGATGTCGGACACCTAGTATGTAAAAATGCTAGTTGAATGGTTATTGGATATAATTAAGTACCTATCTAATTAGTGGTGAGTCAAAATAGGATTCATCGACTCTAGGTAATGAGTTTGAGCTCTATGGTGTAACAGCCCAGATCACCAGCTTACAGATATTGTCTGCTTTGAGCCTTGGCCCAGCCAAGCCCTCACGATTTTGCTTTTCCCAAAGCCTTCCCAGGAGGTCACCCATCCCAGAACTACTCTCACCCAAGCACATTTAACCTCAAAGTTCCGATGGGATCCAGTGCGTTGAACCTGGAAAACGCGTCTTTAAGGGAGAGGTATCCGTACCCTTATAAGGCGTACTTCGTTCTCCTCTCTACCAATGTGGGATCTCACACTCTCCACCCCCCTTAGGGCCCTGCCCAGATCACCCGCTTACAAATATTGTCCGCTTTGAGCCTTGGCCCAACCAAACCCTTACGGTTTTGCTTTTCTCGAGGCTTTCCCAGGAGGTCATCCATCTTAGAACTACTCCCACCCAAGCACATTTAACCTTGAAGTTCCGATGGGATCCAATGCGTTGGGCCATAAAAAACGGGTCTTTAAGGGAGAGGTATCCGTCCCCTTATAAGGCGTACTTCGTTCCCTTCTCCAACCAATGTCGAATCTCACACTCTTCAAAACTGTGAGGGTTTGGCTGGGCCAAGGCTCAAAGCAGACAATATCTATAAGCGGGTAATCTGGGATGTTACAGGTGGTATCAGAGCCGGTACCTGAACTGTTGTGCCAACTAGGCTGGACCCCAAAGAGGGCTGGGCCATAAGGGGGGTGGAGAATGTGAGATCCCACATCAGTTGGAGAGGGAAACGAAGTACGCCTTATAAGGGTACAGATACCTCTCCCTTATAGACGCGTTTTCCATGGCCTAATGCACCGGATCCCATCAGAACTCTGAGGTTAAATGTGCTTGGGTGAGAGTAGTACTAGGATGAGTGACCTCTTGGGAAGGCCTCGGAAAAAGCAAAGCCGTGAGTGCTTAGCTGGGCAAAGGCCCAAAGCGGACAATATCTGTAAGCGGGTGATCTGGGATGTTACATATGTTGTCATTAATCTTAATGGTTGTGTTGGGACCCATTACCGGAACCCAACCTCGAAGCACAAACTTAACGAACATCAATGAACGGAAACATATCGAAAGTCGAAGGATCGAAAGCGAAACGGAAGCAAATGCAAATTGAACCGAAACGAATTTCCG
>JANZLH020389193.1:0-11574 GCA_026770325.2 Erythroxylum fimbriatum
AGACTTATTCTAAAATAATCTAAGACCTATTCTAAAGGAATTTAAACAACTTCAAATTTGAATTAATTCTCCAACATATTTTGTGATGAATAAGAAATTTTTTGGGTTCACTTTATGGAAATTGAGAATACTGATGAACAAACAAACAAACATTCAGGTTACTGCGGATGTGATCTGAACAACATCACCATTGGAACAGTAAGAAGTGGAAAACTGGTTTCAGGCAAAGCGGAGTGGAATGTGGAAGTGACGAACAAGTGCAAATGTTCTATAAGGCAAATAAAGTTGTCCTGCCATGGATTTTAGACCACAGAACCAGTTGATCCAGCAACCCTTTTGAAGCAAGGAGATACTTGTCTCCTTAACAGTGGGAACTCAGTTCAGGGTTTAGGTTCTGTCAGGTTCTCATATGCTTGGGATCTTCCTTTTGTTCTGTGGCCTGTCAGTGCCATTTTCAGCTGTTGAGCGTACCAAAAACAATATTGTCATTACAGGATGACTTTTTTAGTAGTAAAATAAAATGAAGGAAATACTTCGTAGTATCTATTAACTTATCATTATTATAAATAATAATGAACAATATTTTCATTCTTTAAATTGCATATAAGTTTATCAGAAATAGCCTCTCTATTAAATAGAGGTAAAGCTTCATACTATCTGATCTCTTCAGATCTCGCATCTCAATAGGAGTACTCCTATTAGACATTGTTGTTGATGTTATTAATAATCACCATTGATAATCATTAAAGAGTTACCATATAATTGTTGGAACTTAAATTTGTTTTTATTGTTATTTAATTTATGTTTTAATTTGTTGGGAAGTTGAAAGTGTGAAGCGTAAGGAATATGGAGAGTTTAGAACTAGAATGTTTTATGTTGAGTATAAATTGTATTCTTGTTTTTTGTTTAATGTTAAGAAGTTGAAAAGAGAAGAAAGTTGATAGAAAACAACTCTTCTTCGTTGTCCTATTTCTAAAAAATATAGTCCTTCAAAATTGGTATAAGAGCCTCAACAACAATGGCTTCGACAAATCCCGTTCAATCACAAGTGCCCACCTTGACGAGAGAAAACTATACAGGATGTGGAGTATCCAAATGGAGGCTTTGTTGGGTGCTCTTGATGTGTAGGACCTTGTGGAGAATGGCTATGGAGAATCAAGTTTTGGAAAGGAGGACGAGGAGAAGTTTAAAGTAATGAAGAAAAAAGAGAAGAAAGCATTATTCACAATTTACCAAGAGTTGATGCAGCAACGTTCAAGTTGATTGCAACAGCCAAAACCTCAAAAGATACTTGGGAGATACTGAAGAAAGCATATGAGGGAATCGACAAAGTGAAGAAGATTCGCTTGCAATCATTGCAAGCTCAGTTCGAATCACTACAACAAGAAAACTCGGAGAAGGTTGCTGATTATTTTTCTCGAGTAATCGCCATTGTGCATCAAATGAGGAGTAATGGTGAAGAACTGAACGATGTTCGAGTTGTAGAGAAAATCTTGCGATCTCTGGACTCGAAGTTCGATTTCATAGCTGTGGCGATTGAAGAAACGAAGGATTTGGAGACCATATCCATAGAGGAGTTACTAGGATCGTTACAAGCATATGAACAAAGAATACAAAAGAAAAGTGGAGAAAAGAATTTGGAGCAAGTTTTGCAAGCAAAGTTGTCATTAAAAAAGGATGACTTATTTAGAGGAGGTTATCAACGAGGAAGAGGAAGAGGCCGAGGTCGTGGTAGAGGACGAGCTTCAAGTTCTAGCGAGCAAACCAACAATCACAATAATGGAGATGATACTCATCAGAAAGGTAATAATCGTGGAAGGGGCGGTGGTCGGAGTCAAAGTCATGGACGTGGTTGAGGTAGAAACAACAGATCTGATGTCCAGTGCTATGTTTATACAATGTTTGGACACTACTCTTATGATTGTTGGTACAACACAAACAATACCAACAATGCAAGTGAGAAAGCAAACCTTGTCAATAAAGAAGAAATTGACGATGGACCAGTACTGCTTATGTCGTGTAATGAACCAGAACCAATCGAATCTATTACCTGGTTTCTCGACACTGGAGCATCAAATCATATGTGTGGAAGAAAGGAGTTTTTTGCTCGGCTAGATGAAAGACAACTCGGCAATATTACTTTCGGGGATCTCTCAAAGAGGCTGATTGAAGTGAAAGGTGATGTTATTTTTTAGCTCTAAAATGGAAGATAGCTTTGTATTTCTGATGTTTATTATGTACCTAAAATTAAGAGTAATTTGTTGAGTGTTGGACAATTTTTGGAAAAGGGCTATGACATAAAAATGAATGATTTAGTTCTTAGTGTTCGAGATAAAAATAACAGATTGATTACTCTTGTGAAGATGACTAAGAACAGGATGTTTCTGCTGAAACTAACGATTGGGGAATCGAATTGCTTGAAGGCAGCAATGTTGAACAACTCTGTTCTTTGGCATCTTTGCTATGGGCATCTAAATTTTGAGGCGTTGAAGCTACTCGAGAGGAAAAACATTGTGATGTTACTGCTAAATATCGAAGCCCCCGACAATCTATGTGAAGTGTGTGTTATGGGCAAGCAGCAGAGAAAGCCTTTTCAGAAGTGCAAGTCGAGAAGAGCATCATCGCGTCTCGAATTGGTGCATTATGATATTTGTGGACCCATCAAGCCTACTTCTATCAGTGGAAATCGATATCTTTTGACATTTACAGATGACTACAGTAGGAAAACATGGGTCTACATGTTGAAGGAGAAAAAAGAGGTGTTTTCAAAATTGAAGGAGTTTAGAAATATGGTTGAAAAACAAAGCAGATGTCAATTAAAATGTCTACGAACTGATTGCGGAGGAAAGTATACATCTTTGGAGTTCGAGCGCTTTTGCAAGGAGAATGGGATTATACACTAGCTCACCATACCTCAAACACCATAGCAAAATGGTATCTCAGAGAGAAAAAATAGAACCATTATCAATATGGTTTGTTGTATGTTAAAAGAGAGGAATGTTCCAAAAGAGTTATAGGGAGATGCTGTGGCTTGTACTGTATATTTGTTGAACAGGTTTCCAACAAAACACATCAAAGATATTACACCGGAGGAAGCTTGGAGCTTTCTTAAGCCAAAAGTTGACCATCTAAATTTTTTTGGATGTGTTGCTTTTGCGAAAGTACAGGAAGAGAAGTGTACGAAGTTGGAGGATAAAAGTCAGAAGTGCATATTTCTCGGTTATGAAAAAAATTGCAGTGGCTACAAACTATATAATCCTATAACTTGAAAAATCGTGACGTCTAGAGATGTGGAGTTTGATGACAGCGGTCATGGGATTGGAAGAGCGATGACCAACCAAAACATATTGTTTTTTATGAAGAGCTATGGCAGAAAGAATACAAATTAGATCACATTGGTGAAAATTCATCGCCTCGTAGAGATGGAGTTTAGTTCCATGAAGATGATTCAAGCAGCTCGATCATAAGAAAGACAAGAAGAATTTCGGAGATTTATGAATCAAGCCAACCCGTTGAGTTTGATTATGAAGATGAGATGAATAACTTGTGTTTATTTGCAGGATTTGATCCATTAACATATGAAGAAGCTTCAAAAGAAAAGAAATGGAGGAAGGCAATGGATGAAGAGATCCACGCAATTCAAAAGAACAACACATGGGAGTTGACATCGCTTCCTAAAGGGCGTCAAGCAATTGGTGTCAAGTGGGTGTTCAAAATGAAAAGAAATGCAAAAGGAGAGGTGGAGAGACATAAAGCAAGGCTGGTTGTGAAGGGATACAAACAAAAATATGGTGTGGATTATGAAGAGGTATTCACACCTGTAGCTTGACTTGAAACTGTAAGATTGTTAATTTCTTTTGTAGCTCAAAGTAAATGGGAGATGTACCAAATGGATGTGAAATCGGCGTTTTTGAATGGAGATCTTGAAGAAGAGGTTTACATCGAACAACCACTAGGGTTTATAGTTGAAGGTTAAGAAGACAAAGTTTTCAGGTTGAAGAAGGCTCTCTACGGGCTCAAGCAAGCGCCAAGGGCTTGGAATTCTAGAATTGATGCATATTTTGTTCGAGAAGGTTTTGTGAAGTGTCCGTATGAGCATTCTTTATATGCCAAAATCAATTCTAGTAATGATATTTATGCAGGTGTGTTTATATGTGGATGACTTGGTCTTCACGGGAAACAACAACTCTATGATTCAAGAGTTTAAAAAATCCATGGAGAAGGAGTTTGAGATGACCGACTTGGGTTTGATGAGATACTTTTTGGGGATTGTAGTGCAGCAAGGTAAAAATGGAATTTTTATCTCACAGGAATGATATGCTAAAGAGATTTTGAAGAAATTCTCAATGGAGGATTGCCAATCTGTGGATACACTGGTGGAGTGCGGTATCAAATTAACGAAGGAAGGAGAAGGAAAGTTGGTTAATCCAACTTATTTTAAAAGTCTCGTGGGATGTTTGAGGTTCTTGACTTGTACTTGGTCTGATATACTTTTTGGTGTTGGTTTGGTAAGTAGGTACATGGAGACTCCAAAGACTTTTCACTTAAAGATGGCCAAAAGGATCTTGAGATATATCAAAGGTACAATTGGTCATGGGCTGCTATATACATCTAAAAAGGAGTTGGAACTTGTTGGTTTTAATGACAGCAATTGGGCTGGAAGTTGTGATGATCAGAAGAGTACTACTGGTTTTGTGTTCTATTTTGGAAGTACTGCATTTACTTGGTCTTCAAAGAACCAGTCTATTGTTGGTTTATCGACTTACGAAGCTGAGTATATAGCTGCAGCCTCTTGTGTTTGTCACGCAATCTAGTTGAGGAAATTGCTTCGAGAACTTAATCTGCAGCAAGAAGTAGCGACAAAGATATATGTGGACAATAAATATGCAAATGCTTTGGACAAAAATCTGGTTCATCATGAGCATTCGAAGCATATTGATACTCAGTTTCATTTCATAAAGGAGAGTATCAAAGCAAAGGAAGTTGAGCTTATATATGTGAAGTCAAGTGATCAAGTTATGGATATATTTACAAAAGCTGTTAAAGTTGAAGTTTTTCAGGATCTACGGAAACAACTTAGAGTTACAATTGTTAGAGAAACAAGTTTAAGGGGGGGAAATGTTGGAATTTAAATTTGTTTTTTATTGTTATTTAATTTATGTTTTAATTTGTTGTTAGGAAGTTGAAAGTGTGAAGTGTTAAGAATATGGAGGGTTTAGAACTAGAATGTTCTATGTTGAGTATAAAATGTATTCTTGTTTTTTTTTGTTTAAGAAGTTAAGAGGTTGAAAAAGAAGAAAATTGATAGCAAACAACTCTGCTTCTTCTTTGTTCTATTTTTAAAACATATAGTCCTTCAGAGGGTACCTATACAATACCTCAAACGGGGTGGAGTTGGTGATTTCCTAAAACGTGGTATTGTACCAACATTTTGCCAAGGGGATCCACTCAGCCTTTCGTGTTGGAGTGTCACTATTAAAGCATCAAAGGTAGGTCTCCAAGGCACAACTAATTGCTTCGGTTTGTTAATCCGTCTGCAATGATATGTTGTAAAAAATAAAAAATAAATCCCTTGTAACCTGAAGAATTCCCACCAAAACTTGCTTTAAAAAGGGATCTTTGTCACTTACGATCTGCTTAGGCGTGCTGTACAACTTGAAGATGTGATCCAAAAATAACTTCGTTATGTCTATCACGCTTGTTGGATGCTCGATGGGGATGAAGTGGCCATACTTATTAAAGAAATCAGTAACTGCTGTGATTCTTATTTTCCCACACAAGGGTAGGAGTTCTTCTATAAAATCCATAATCACATCTTTCCTTTTGGAATAGGCAATAACTGTAGCTTCCCTAGGTGTTACACATTCTCGTGTGTATTCCTTTGACAAACAATACAGTTATTAATATAGTTCCGCATATCTCATCCCATTCCTTCAATTGGAAGACGTTCTGTGGTCTTTTTGTTGTCATAGTTACTCCCAAATGTCCCACCAGAAGATTGTAATGGCTTATAGATATTAGTTTCCAATGTAAACTCTCGTCGAACCCCACCACCACCCTTCCCTTTCATTACAACAAATCTTCCCTCCACTCATAGTTTCTAGAGTTCGAGGCTCCTTTCTCAACTTACTGGATTATATTCATGACCGTTCTATCCTTCCTCCAACTATTTTGGATTTCCTCCAAGAGTCTTATGTATACCTATGAAATAGTCATAACAAGTAATTCAACATTAGTCATACAGGATAGTACATCAGTCGCTTGGTTCTCTTTTCTACTATAGTACACTACTTCAAAGTTGTATCCGAAGAGCTTCGAAAGCCATATTTGTTGGAAGGGTGTGGTGATCATTTGTTCCAATAAGAACTTAAGGATCTTATGGTCCATCTGTACCTAGAACCTCCATTTTCACAAATAATAATGCCACCATTTTACTACTGTAACAATGGCTAAGAATTGCTTTTTTTTAAGTTGATAAATCTTAATGTTTATCTGCCAATGTTTTGCTTAAGTATGCTATGGAATGTTTTTGTTGTTGTAACACAACTCTGATTCCCATCTAACTTGCATCTGTTTCTAGGACAAATGGTTTTGGGAAGTCGGGTAAGGTAAGATTAGGGTAGAAGAGAGGGTCTCTTTTAAAGAGTTAAAGGCCAATTGCTACAGTCCCCCATGCCCACTCACCCACCAGTTAGGCTTTAAGTAAGTCTTCCAGAGGTCAGGTCATATGAGCATAGTGATGAATGAAACACCTATAATTGTGAGCCTAAGAAATCCCCATAGCTTCTTGAGGGACTTTGGAGTGGGCCGATTTTTAACCTTCTCAAACTTCCTTCAATTTGTCACCACCCTATCGTCGAAGATTGCATAAACTAAATACTCCAATTGTATGACTCCAAATATGCATATAGCTTTATTTAAGTATAATTAGTGTCTTTGTAAAACGTCAAGGTCTCTCTTAAATGACATTCATTTTGCTAGAAATCGCAGCTATAAACCAAAATGTTGTAAAAAAAACAAACGAGTATAAATTTTCAAAGGAAAAGACTGAATATTTCATTCATCAATCTTTGAAAGGTGAAAGGTGCATTTATTAAACCAAATGGCATCACAAGGAACTCATAGTGCCCCTCATGAATGCAGTTTTCTCAACATCCTCTTCCTATATTCATATTTGGTGGTAGCCAGACTTAAGGTCGATTTTAGAGTACCTATTTGATCTTTAGAGTTCATCAAACAATTCCTTTATTATAAGAATCGAAAACTTATCTTTTATTATGTATTCGTTAAAATCCCGGTAGTCAATAGAAATCCTCCATGAATTTTTTTTTCACATCAAGACTACGGGGGAGGCATATAGACTGAGGCTTCTCTAAATGAAGCCTTACTGTAAGAGCTCTAACACTGCCCTTTCAATTACATCCTTTTTTCTCCTGAATAATGGTAAGGGCAAACATTGACTGCATTTATTATGTCCTTGAGGTTGATCCTATAATCTTGAGCCCAATTCATGGGAAGCTGATGAGGTTATTGAAACAAGGTTTCATAGTCGGCGAGCAATACTTGCAGTTTGTCCATAGAGGGCTCCTGCTTCTCTAAAGTCATTTGTCAAATTTTTTGTTTCATAGGGTAGGTTAGATGAATCATGTATAATCCTCTGACACTATTTCCTTGGATCATTTTTCAAAAATTTTTTTGATATTAGTTTGCCTCCTATTTCTCGTTACTTGACAAGGTGACCCTTCTTCCTTCCCACTTAAATTTCATTGTCTTTGTTATAAAGTTAGACAAGACATCAAGTGTAGCTAATCATTATACCCTGAGGACTACGTCATAACTCCCTAATAGAATTACAATTGTGCTGGTTATGAATGACACTCCTTGTATGCAACATGTAAATCCTTGGTATTTGCTACATCAATTTATACGTAACCCCCTCTCACTATGATGTGAAACTCTATAATTCTTTCCACCTAATCAACTCTTCTTTTGGCTATCACTTTGATCATAAAATTGTTCATGCTCTTGTTATCTATCAATATTTATAAGGGCCTTTGAAAGTGGTAGCCTATCACTCAAATTTATCTATATTCCTCGTTTATGCCTCCTATCATTACTTGGAAAGATATATTATGAACCTCATCTTCTATGAGATTTCATTCTTCTTTAAGGATTCCCTTTCATATCTCTTCGTCACATTCAGTCATGTGAATCTAGAGTTGCTTGTTTCTACAATGGTGGTCAAAGACATGCCTTTCATCACACTAGAAGTATAGTTATTTAGCTCTTCATTCATCTAATTCCTTATTGTTGGTGGTTTTGGGTGGGATGACGTGCTTGGTTGGTCTGCTTCCTGATAGAGTCCCTTGCGATCCCAAAGTTAGTAGTAGCCTTTTTTCTAGCAAAGCCTTAGAACCCGAGGTTATAAGCGCTCCACTTTCAGTGATGTAGTGGTCGCTTCCCTTTGTTGGGGCCCCTACTAGGCTACCTCTCCTCATAAAAGATATTGTTATCCAGATGGTTTAGAACTATTTCTTGTTTCCTATCCAGTGAATATGCTTGTTACAAAGTTTGAGGTTCAAGGAGCTTAATAGAAACCTCCAATCCTAGCTTCATTCCCATTAAGAAAAATCCTATGAGATATTCCTTAGACAAGATCAACTTATTAGGATATCAGTCGAACTTCGCATAATATTCTTGCACTGAATGTTCTTGTCAAAGTTCTTTGAAATCATTTACTAGATCTTTAAACACTTCCTCATCAAATTTTATTGAATGGAGTCCTTTAGTTCTTCCTAAGTCCAGGGTTCTCGTATGGTGTATTGTCAACTGACCAACTGGTACCATTCTTGTGCTTCTCCTTTTAGGTGCATGACTGCAATTCTTACCTTCTTCTCCACCAATGTGTGATCTAGCAAAAAGATTTACTCACTCTTATGTATCCAGTTCCTCACTCCATTACCTTTAAACACAAGAAACTTTATTTTACTGAATCATGTGGGTGTAGTGTGCACCTCCTTCCTTTGAAAAGCTACCATGGTGTTTTTCATTGATTCCTTTCCTAAAGAGTTTTGTTTAATGATTTTGGCCATCCATATGAATTAGTAGAAGATGCTTTAAGTTCCTTGAGTTCCCTTTCATGTCTCTCAGTGTTATTTTGGTTCTTAATCAAATGGTTCTCATCCCTAGCTTGGTTTTTCAGTAAAACCTTCAGATTCTCTTCAATCCTTCATAATATAGTAGCTCGTGTCCCTTCTACCATTATCTGTTCGAGGTTGACTACACTAATACTAAGTTGTTACAACAATTTGTAGGAAACGCGTATTGTTTGCAGAGGCGGATCCAGAAAATTTTTTAATATTGTAGAAAGAAGCCTGTGTTTAGTCAAGACAAATAGAGGAATAATGAACGCAAAGTTTATTAGAATCCTGAAACAGAGAACACAAAGCCATAGTCTCTATATTCCAGACAACAAAGAATACGGGTATTATGGTAGAAATAAGCAGCTTGTTTTCAGCAACCAAAAAGAACCGGTCAATACATAACCAGTGAGAAACAGAAACCTTATCAACTGAGAATATACAAGGGAAAAGAAAAGCGGCGAGCTCGGTGGACTTACTCTACTTTCTTCAATCTCTGATGCAGAGCAAATTACTAAAAGTATGATGATTGGAACTTTAGCCTTGTCATATAATTGGGAGTCAACACGTCTCAATATATAGTAGGAAACTGAAAAGACTGATGCGGAAAGGCCCGATATAAGCAATATAACACCAAATCCTTCACTTTGAATTCCCGTTACTTAGGGTGCAGATAAGATTCCAACTTAATAGGGACGTCTTTTTAGCGCATATCATAATAAACCCTCCGTGTGTAAACATCAACCATTAATCTATGCTATAAACACGGAACAAAATTTCATTATGTTACAACAATTTGCAAGAAAAGCATACTGTGATCGTACGACAGCGTAGTATTAAACGGCTTCGTTTGTTCCTTGCATGATTTATTTTCATAGTGTACATAACAACGTCCATCTCTCTGGGAACCTTGTCCACAAGGTTGTCATCTATGCAGTGACGGAGTCAGAAATTTATAATAGGAGGGTCCAAATATTTAATTTTTAAAAATTTTGGAGGGCCCAATATACTACTAACCCTCAAATAACTTCACCATCATATATGTATATATATATAACATTTAATTTTTTAAAATTTTGGAGGGCCCACTGACCCAGTGGCCCCCATGTAGCTACGTCACTGCGTCTAGTTACCTCTGTTGGAGCTTATAAAAGGATTCCCATGTGACATTCTTCTCCAACCGTCCTGAGCATTGAACAAGTACCCGGGCCAGGGGTCGGTTATGATGCTTGACCATCTGATGACTCAAAATAACTTCGGGTTGCATATCCATTGAATTACTCATAGCTCAGTGGAAGTTGGCAATCCTTTGAAAAGATACTTGTTTAATTGAGAGACATGGAACTTGGGGTGGATGTTCACTTCTGCCGGTAACTTTAGTTGATAGGCTACTGCCCCAATATGTTCCTCCATCGGGTACCACTACAAGAAAATAAGGTATTGGCAACGGAAAAATAACGACGGAAAACAAACCATTACAAATTACCGACGAAATTTATTTGTCCAACAGAAAAGTTATCGAGAAAATATAATTTAGCAACGGAACAATACCATCGGCAATTAACGCGGGAATTAGTGGCGGAATAATAATAAAGTTTTGACTTTTGCCGACGGAATATTAGCGACAGAAAATTCCGTAGGTAAATTTCCAACCAATACGTTGTCGTCTGCTTGTGGTTGAACGTTATTAACTTAAACAAAACGACATCGTTTAGTTTAACACCAAACAATGTCGTTTTGTGTTGCTTAAAATAGACCCGCATATATTCTCATAATTATTACATTTTATCATAAAGTTAGGAAATTATTACATATATTCTCATTAATATCATAAAAAAATTGAATCAACTTAAATTTGAACAATTAGGATATCATGCTTGTATATTTTAATAAAGAGTGTAGTGTCAACCTTGCCTTTACAGAATCCATTTTATAAAGGAAATGCATTTAGCCTATCATACGAAGCTCTAAGTTCTTGTTTTAAGTCATATAAAGCTTTATAAAGTTTGTAGATATGGTTGGTGCATCATCTTTTTCAAAAGTAGGAAGCTGTTCGACATAACTAGTTCTTAAATGAAACCATTTAAAAACGAACTTTTAACAACCATTTGAAACAATTTAAAATTCATATTCGATGCAAATGCAAGTAAGGGCCTAATTGCTTCTAACTTATCCATTAGAGCAAAAGTTTCTTTGAAGTCTATGTCCTCCTTTTAATGGTACCCCTTTGCAACCAATTTAGCTTTATTTCTCAAAATAGTACCTGAATCATCTAATTTATTTTTAAAGATCCACTTGGTATCTATAGTTTGGTGATCAATAGGTCTAGGTACTAAAGTCTACCCTTTATTCCTCTCAAATTGATTAAACTCCTCATTCATAGCAAGAACCTAACTTTCATCATTAAGGGCCTCTTTTATTGTCTTAGATTCAA
>JANZLH020389223.1:0-11572 GCA_026770325.2 Erythroxylum fimbriatum
TAACTTAGAAACCCAAAAGCCCTATGGTTTCCACCATTGTCTTCTTCCTTCTAGCTTTCTCTCTCTAGAATCTTCCATAACCAAACCCTAACCCATTCTTAACAAAAACATGGAGAAGAAGAAGAATATACCTTAGGAAGCTTGAATCTTCTTGCTTTTCTCCTTGGATCCACGAAAATCTCACCATTTTTCCTTGGATTTCTTCTCTCCTTCTCTTCTTTCTCTTCTTCTCCATTTCGTTCTCTTCTTCTTCTTTGGCAGCCACGACACCTCCTCCTTCTACTTCTATTTTGCCTCTTTATTTCCTTTGCTCTTCCCTTTTTACCCCTCACTTAAGTGGCTCTTCCCATTTTGCCCTCCTTTGTCCTTTAACCTCACAACTTAAACTTCTAACTTCCTAACTAATTATCTTAGATTAATTGAAGGAATTTGCTACTACTTCCTTCTAGACAATTGTTCCTCATTGTCTTAATTTCATAATTGCCACAAAAATCATTTAATTTGGTTCAGAATTGAGGAAGTTATGGCCAAATTTCTATCGGACCTGCACAAAATCCGAGACTGAACATTAACCCAACTTCTATCCAGAAATTGACAATCTTAGGGATGAAATTAAATTTCGATCCCTTCACATGATTTATAGCCCTATGTCTCAAATTTATTTAGCCTCAAGAATCAACTCAATCGGAACTCTACAGCTCCCAAATTTCGCAAAATACCGAACCATGTTCAGAAAATTTTCCAACTTAAGCACTTTAACCAATCCTATGACTTTTGGTTCAATAAATCTCTTCCCATTTCATTTCAATCTCACAATTTCTTCTCTTATTTCCACACAACTAATTGCCAATAATTCCTCGATAAATAATCCTAGCTTGCAAAAAGGCTCGGGGTCTAATAAAAATATACCTTAACCAAGATTTATTTCTAAAGTTAAAATCCATATAAACTTGAAAACAAATATCAATTCGTATATAGAATAATAGATATCTTCAATACTTCACAAGTATTATATATCTCAAATACTTGACATCTTTAGTATATTATTAATGTACTTGGACTAAAATAGGTAAATAACTTTCATATCTATCTATATAGATCTAATTCTTATAATTAAGTTGTTACCTTTTCATATTCAACAAGAGTTGTTCTTAGATATTATATTTTCAATAATTAAAAATGTGAATTATTGTTTTCTTTGTGAGCAATATGTCTCCATATACTCTCATTAGAGAGGAGAACTATACTTCAACTAAACTTCTTGTAAATATGATAAATTCACACTCATCTTTAAGGAAATTGTTTGAATCATCATAAAAGTGGATATTTCAACATCTCATAGCCTTTAAATTATACATCAAATATATCAATAAAAACACTAATTCCTATTAGATATATTGTTATGAAATTTGAACTTTTCAAACATTATCTTACTACCATTACTTGAGAAACATTACCCTATAAGTATTTATTGAAACGAATAATTTGTTCAATAGACTTGTAAGATTATATCCAGCATTTTAGATATCTCATAACTTTCGATTATCTAATTTTGTTCTAAACATAGAGGATAATATATGATTCAACTAAGCATCACATCCGTAAATCACTAACTTTAACCCCTTCAAAGCCTTGGCATTTTTATATCTCTTATGAAATCATACTAATTGATTTAATTGGAGTTATTGAAGGTAAGTTGTAGTACTAGGCATAATTATAAATGAAATAAATATTGCATCATATAATATCTCACTATACCTCCTTGCACAAACCCGTATTATTAAGAAATTAAGTTATTGAGGTACTCACTACAGAATCTTTTTTCTTATAGGTAATTAAAAATTTTATATCTCACCATTTCAAACTCATCAAGGTGCTTCAGCATTCTTAATGCTTAATTTCTACTTAGATTTAAACACTTTGAATTGTTTAAAATTTTAAATCAATATTTCCTTTAATACATATGATATCACATCTATAAGATTAACAGTTTAATGTCATCTTCGTTCTTTCACTAAAGATTGATTTGGTTATTTTCGACTGAACAAGTTTCGTATGATTCATAATCAAAATGACACATATAATCTTGTATGTAACTTTATGATTCTCGTTATGTTGATTTAACCAACATAGTATAAGAGGACAGTCTCGATTATCCAACTTTCTATTATTGCCACTTATGCTAAACATAATTATCCTTTGATCCAACACATAAAATTATTTGTATAAACTTGGATCAACTACTTTTACTTAACAATATATTTCTTATCATACATTAAACATTGTAATAATGTTGAATTCAAATTAAATATCAAATACTTATAACCATAAACTACAAATACATATGATCTTTATCATATCATGTATAGGCAAGAAAAGTCAAGCAATCATTTGTTTTAATGACAACTATTATAATTCTATAGCAAATGCCTTCAATTGTTGTCCATGTTTATGCTTTTAGTAGACCAAATTGAGAGGAACAATTCTATCAAGATACTATACCTTTCAACTCTACTTCATGCAACCTCTTACATTATGCTATCATGGTGTTGACATACATCTTAAATATTGTCATCAAAGTTTATTAGACATTGGTCAACTCAAAATATCAATATATTTTTTCATCTATGTGATGTTAATATATTTATAAAACTTTGTTAACAAATCCTCAACAGGAGATATAACAAAATTACATAATCGACATATAATTTTGTTAAACTTCAGTTGTGTCCAAGAAATTTAGTTCACAAATTTAGTATCAAGTATACTAAACAAAGTAAATTTCACTCAGAATAAAATATAAATGTAAGAAAACAAGTATTGATTATATGCCATAACTACAAAATAAGATTATGACTTTAATAATATATTTGGTTAATCTCACTATTTTATTCGAAATAATAGCCCTCAATATTATTCAGAAATATTACTTTAATATCTTTAGTGGATCAAGATTCCATTTAAATTGAGTTAAACTTGAGTTATTCAACAAATAAACTAAACTTAAATTAGATAGATAACATCCTTATCAATCACATCTTATATAATTCCTAGATCTATTAGATGAGAACTCCTGTCAAAACATATCATACATGTTATTTATAACCTTGCCTCTAAATTTATATGACCATAAGTCACTCATACAAATCATAATAATTTAGTTAAGTAGGACCCATTAATTTAAAATAAAATATATTCGGGTCAAAGAGATCTTGAGTCACTCAATAAGCCTTGTAATAAACAAATTTTCTTTTTTATTATTAAATAATAGAACATAATAATCATGTTCTCATTGTGTATTTAATAGTTACAAGGGATTTAATTTCAAATAGTCTCATCAAACAAAAAAGCTCATATAATAATATCACATAAATAAAAAATGCAATTTAATATTCATCAAATATATATATGTATAAAAATATATCGTCATGCCAATGTAATCAAATTATATGCACGAAATATTAAGCTTCACTTAATTCTAATTATTGATCATAATCTAAAATAATATTTCTAACTCCTTAAAAAATTAATTAGATTAAACTCATTGATTCCTAGATAAATTGAATTCCTATTCCAAATATAAATTTAATTTGATTTGAAAACAATTTTCAAATTCAATTGGAAACTATTTACAATTTAATTGAAAATAATTTTCAATAAATTATGCTTCTTAGTTATTATAATTTAGAAAAAAACTCCTTTTTCAAAATTACAAGTAAGAAATCCTAATCAAATTAGAAAATTATTATTTTTCCTTAATTAGAAAACTATGTTCTAATATTAAAGGAAACTACTTTCAAATTAATTTTTTTAAGTTTATCTAAGAAAGTACTTTATATTTTTTATTTAGAGATTGATTTCTTAATTAATTACAAAATCTTTCTTTAATAAATTAAAAAAATAATTTTCTAAATATTAAAGAAAGCTAATTTTCATAATTAATAAATGAAAATATATTTTTTCAAATTTAATCAGAAAAATAAAATTTCTAATAAATCAAGAAACTTATTATTTATAAATAACGAAGCAATTTCTAAATAAATAGAATAATAATTCTCTAAAAAAATAAAAAATTTTAATTTATCTTAATTAAATTGAAATAAATAAACTTTAATTAAGATACACCTTTTTTAGTTACTTAAGAAAAATGCTTGTCTTAATTTTAAGGTCTAATTAACCAATTTCAACTCAATTAAAAATAATTAGTTCTAATTTTAGAAACTTTTTTAAAATTTAATTAGGAATCAATTTTGATAATTATTCTTTAATCTAAATCTAATTAAAAAATGATTAATTTAATATTAAAATTAAGATCTCATCTTAATTAATATAATCTTATTATATTAATTTATCTAACATAATCTAATTATGAAAGATAATCTTTTAAATCTTCGTTTGATTTTAATTATTGATTTGACATCTAATTTAATTCAATAATTCAACTTTTTAAAAAGTTAAACTAAATTCTAAAGATATTCCTAATAAAATTAACGTTTTAAAAATAATTTTCAAACAATTAGAAAATAATTTCATAAATTTATTATAAATTTAAACTAATTTAATCTTAATTTAATTAAAAGAAAGGCTTAAAACACATATCTAAAACGAAAATAATGTTTAACTGGGACTCTCTGGCATGTTGTCTAGGATGGCAAAACTAGTCTGGCCCGATTTTGGCCTGGTTTGAACGGGCCATGGGTTGATCACGGGCCAACGACTATTCCTTTAAAAACGATGTCATTTTTGACTTTTTCTTAAAAATATATATGACGACCCCGGTTTGTCCTTGCCTGCCCGTGGCCCTTCGAACCACGGGTTAACCCATCTTGGCCCGTCAGGCTGCGGGTGCTGGACCCCGCTTTTGGAGCCCAACATTCGAAATCAGGTACATGAACAAACACATTTCTTTGGCTTTGATACCACATAATGCTAGACCCTGCTTCCGGAGCCTAACATTCGGAACCAAACGCTGAAACAATACTGTACTTGACCCTATCGAACTTGTTTAGGGACAAAAAAAACATAAATTTCTCTGTGGACGTTGGACAAAAATTCTTTAGTTTGCCGAAAAAAGACTTCAAGATCTACAACTTTCATGAAGACCTTGAAGACGGATTCTATCATCTAGGAGGTCAACACCTTGACCAAACGATTCAAGAAGGACAATGCACAGGAGAAGCGGAGGGTCAACTATAGAGAAAACATAAAGCAGACAAGTGATTACAAAGCAGACGAATGCGGAAAAGCAGACGAACGCAGAAAAGCAGACAAATGCGGAGCAAATGCATGCGAAGCAGACGAATGCTATAAAGCAGACGAATGTAGAGCAAACGAATGTCACAAAGAAGACGCATGCGGAGTAGATGAATGCTATAAAGCAGACGAATGCGGAGCAGACGAATATCACAAAGCAGACGCAGACGACTGCCACAAAGTAGATGAATGTGAAACATCAAACGAATGCTACAAGGCAGACGAATGCGGAACATACGAAGGAGGAGCAGACGAATGCCACCAAGCAGACGAATGTAAAACAGCAGACGAATGTCACAAGGCAGACAAATGAGGAACAGACGAAGGTAGAGCAAACAAATGCCACCAAGCAGACGAATGCGAAACAGCAGACGAATGCCACAAGGTAGACGAATGAAGAGCAGATGAAGGCAGAGCAGACGAATGCCACCAAGCAGACGAATGCCATAAGGCAGACGAAGGCGGAGCCAACTTAAGCCGAAGGAAAGTCTTAAGATGAAATGACGTCATCACAGACGATATTACGTCATCACAGATGAAGCGTCTTTACAGATGATACGTCTCCCCCTTTATGAAGACCATAACTTTTGACTCCTATGCCCAAATATTTCATATTATGTACCGTTGGAAAGCTAGTAAGATAAGCGACAACTTTTCAGAAGGCAACTTTGACTAATTTAGTCTAAATTAGTCTAGTTTTTTTTCCTGAATTCGGCACACAATTTCTACAACCAGGAGAGAATTGGATTTTCAAAATGTACAACTACAAGAAACGTGCACAAACACATGGAGAACTTTTCAGTTCTAAACTCGTTTGACAAAACCACAAAAACTCATACATGACTTTAATTACAAATTTATATTCTAAACAAAGGCTTAACACAAAATACAACATATAGAAGATGCTCAATGTTTAACATGCTTATGAGGCTATCTAAAGTTTATCGAGCTAACTTAGTTACAAAAGCTCGTAATGTCTTGGAGTTTCTGATGCTTTGCAAGGATTGCTACTCTTCTCTTTCTGTACTTGAGGAGGGAAGAGTGAGGTGAGCTACACAGCTCAGTGACTAGCATATTTGTAATCATTGGCAATTTGACCACAAATTCAAGCATATGTATAAATATATACTTATATTCAATAATTCAAGCATTCTTCCATTTAATTTAACACTCACAGCACATAACACTCAAATGCAGCATACATGACAAGTTAAAGATGCGATGCATGGCAAATGGCTCGAGGGTTCTATGAGAACATAATAAAGAAATCGAAGTTTACCCCATAAACAGAATGAGAGCTCATATGCCACAAGCGGCCAGCCGGGAGAAGGCTCTTGTCAACGTGCACGTGAAAAACAAAATGGTTCCGCTCTCACCCAAACAAAAGCACATATTCGTTTTCTCATATGCTCATACTTTATGCTTTGTCTTCTTTTCATTTAATACAAATGTCATGACCTCTTTTGAGGTAAACATAATCATATTTTATCATGCATTTTTCAACATTTACGACAAGTCAATTTCAAACATACACACATAGGCAATAATTTGCCCAATTATACTATAACCATAAATATGTTACCCACCTAATTAGCTTGCGAAAATCCAAGTCAAACTTGCCTTTCCCCTTGCTCTTAGGTAGGATTCCCGTGGTTTCCTAAAACAACCAAGGTTCCAATCAAAACAATATTCCAATAAAGTTCATAAACTTCAAAAAAATCACAACATTTCAATAACATAACCTAACTCAAATTTACCCTACCCAAACCCCATCTAGGTTAGAAAACTTAGGATTTAGTTTAGAAACCCTAAAATTACTTGGGTTCACCAAACTCATCTTCTTCCAACACAAACCTTTCATTTTCTACACAACCTCCTTTCCTTCTCTAACTCCTTCATCCTCAACACAACCCATTACTTTAATAAAGCAAGAAAAGAGATGATTAACCCACCTTAACAAAGTTGATTTCTCTTCTTTTCTTCTTTCACAACGAAAACTTCTCTCCTTCTCTCTTACTTTCGACACTCTCCTCCCTTCTTCTAATTTAAGACAACTTATATGGGCTTTTTTTTCATTTTATCCTCCATTAGTAAGTCTCTTCCAAGTTTGCCCCTTCTTTTATTTATTCTAAGTCTACTAACTCTCTTAACCCATTAAACACCATATTAATTCCAACTTAATTCTAACACTTCATTCAACTTCTACCTTCTAATTTCTATTCATACTTGCTAATTTGATGACTCAACTCTAAAAATAATGAAACAAATAAATCATTAATAATTAAAAAAATTGGGGTCCAACAATAAATAGGTGCTACAATAGGTTTACAATAAGCCATATCAAACCTTGGTAGCATATGCTTGATATATGCGTCTTGCGAGACAAAAGATACTTCATCAAGGTCCTTTATATCAAAATGTTGGCTAAAAGATGCTTAACCTCATACAGCATAGTCAAGTCACTTAATCCAAGTAAGATATCATCTACATATTAAAATAGATAGATAACCTAATTCCCCTTCATCTTGTAATATAAGCATTTTTCAACCGTATTTTCCTCAAAGCCAACTAGGTAACAACTTCATTAAACTTCAGATCCCACTATCTAGAAAATTGTTTCAATCCATATATGCATTTCTTTAATTTACAAACCATATCAGACTTATTTTGATCTTAAAAAAGTTTCTCTATATATATCTCTTTATAAAGGTCTCTATTAAAGAAAGAAATCTTAATATCCATTTGATGCAGCTTTATATCATCATAAGCTATTATTGCCATGATCACTCTAAATGTATCCTTGGAAGAAATAGGAAAAAGGGTGGCATTAAAGTCAATACCTTCTCTTTGAGTGAACCTTTTGGCAACCAACCGAGTCTTGAATTGCTTAACCATACCCTGGAGTCCTTCTTGGTCTTGTAAACCAATTTGCAGCTAATATGTCTGAAATTATGAAGTAAATCCACAAGCTCCCACTCCTGGTTATACTTAATAGATTTTATTTTATCCATCATAACATCCCACCACAAATCTGCATAAGGTCAAAAAATAGCTCTTATAAAAGTAACTAGATCTACTACATGTTTAATATCATAATGTTGTTCGCCTAAGTAGACTATGTAATCAGATGATATTGTAGGTCTCTTCACTCGAGTGGATCTTTATAATTGTGCTAGTTTAGCCTGATTTTGTACCTCAAAAACCTCAATCTATATATGTATGGGTTCTTGTTTCTATACTGATATAGTACTTAGACTTGGATATACTAATCCTAGCTAAGTAGTGATGGATAAGATATAACAATCCTATCTACCCTTTTATCATCTGAAAGATGAAAGGACCACTTCATCATAGATATTGTGTTCCAAAAATTTAGCTATTTTTTTATCTCACTATTTAGATCCTCCTTCTCTAGATTAAAATTTGAATCCCCTAGAGCGGTTAAGATATCTCACAAAATAATATTAAGTGGAATGAGAATGTAATTTTTCCTCATTAGGATTATATAAGCACACCTCAGTAGGGCAGTTAAATACACAAAGATAAGCCAGGGTAAGTTTTCACCCCTTCCAGATTTCAAATGACATTTTTGGCACTAATTTATTTAGGACCTTGTTAAGTGTATATATGAAGCAGTCTTTATGGCTGCCCCAAAGGTAGTTTGATAAGTTAGTTATGCTTTACATTGATCTCATTATATCCTTTAAGGTGTGATTCAACATTTCAACCTCACCATTGTGCTAATGACTTCTTGGCATGCTAAACTAAGCTATTATTTATAAAATTCAAAGTATTTGACAAATAGAGCTTTTTTCTTATCCAAAAACCCCATATCTACCATAACACTCTCCTTTATAGTTAGATCTAACAATCTTGATTGACTTTTCGAGTCGATTCTCAACTTTACTTAAAGATTTTGAATTTATCAAAAACTTTATAAACTTTTTTAAAAGCAAGAACACATTATAACCATCACGGAAATAATAATTAATAAATATAAAAAATATCTTGATTTATATATAATAGTCATATAGGTGCCACATATGTTCGCATGTATGATCTCTAAAATGCTAAAAATACGAGTCGATTCCTTTCTCTTTATTTGGGTGAAGTTTTCTCTACAATAATCAACACATATTTTAAGATCATCATAATCTAGACTTGGAAGAATGTTATCCTTTATTAACATCTCAACTATTTATTTATAAATGTTATCCAATCTATTATGCAAAAATATGTATGGTTTTCCCTTTATTAGGGGTTATTTACTAGCAAGTTGTTTAGCAATGTATGTAGAAGCATACATCTTACCAGAAGTTAGGCACATTCTATATAAACTATGTGATAAGAAGGATGTACTGATATGCTTTGTATTAAAAGATAATTATACAACAAAAATTTTTATTTATAAAACTATAACCCTCTTTATCTAAATTAGATACATAAATCAAATTTCATCTAAAGATGGTTTATAGAAAGTGTTATATAATACAAGTTTGAATTATGTATCTAAGTTCAAACAAACATCTCCTACTGAGATTGCAACTATTTCTTCCCCATCAGTAATTTAACCTCTTATGGATGTAATATGATTATATGCTCCATTGTCTAATCACCAACACTTTCAAGTGGCTATATTTAATCATATAAGTCAACGAGTTACATAACAACTTTTGCCTTTCTTTCTAAGTTTTGTATTTTTAGCACTTTAGCTTATTATGTTCCTTTTTTATATACAAGAAACATTGTATACTCATACTCTTCACAACATTTATAAAACCTCTAACTATACTAGATTAACTAACATCTTTAGGTGGCAGAAATTTTGATCACTTATCTTTGAACTTTTGAGGATTAACTTTTACCTTCCCATTGGTTACAATCAAAGTTATTTGACTTGTGAGTAGCTTCTTTTCCTCAACAAAACAATGGGTGATTAAGAAATTTATGTCCTAAACCTTATCGTGAGAGTTGTACGTCGTAACTAGAATACCAAATTTTGAAGGAAGAGTATTTAGAGCTTGGTGTACAATGCAAGCATCAAGAATATAAATATACAATGAATTTAGCTTACTTTAAAAATGGACGGTGTTAATAATATATTCCCTCACTTCTCATGTTCCTGTGTATATTCTGGAGTACAGTTCTTTCAAGTTACATACCTCAACATTAAAGATACCTTGTACCTTTGAGACACATTGTTGAGGAAATCTCTAGCTATGTTAGTCTCTAGAAGTCTACTTGGTAGACGATTTGGGATCAATCTCTTTATGGTAAAATAACATATCCCATTTGACCTTTCCTAGGCTACATACCTTACTCTCTTAACTTTAACACTAATGGTTATAGGTGCTGGTGGTTTGTCTTTGGTCATATCCATATTGATATTCGCTATCTCCAATGAAAACTCCATATCCCGTGTCCAATTTTTATAGTTGAAACCAGTAATGGATCCAATATTAACACTGTTTTGTTTACACAAAAGGTGATTGTGAAATAGATAATAAAAATCATTAACATAAATGTAGGATAACAATAATATTCAAAGCCACGAAACAATATTCATAATTAGTATCTTATCATATATATCATGAAACACCTATGGGCTAAATGCATAATGCACATAGATAATACCTTAACATAAAAGCGATCATAATATACATCATTAGCTCTTTTGATTATACTACCTATAGGTGAATAAATTACTCAAGCAATAGCTATTCCTTACCAAATACTTTTATGCTCATCTCAAAATCTCATATTAGGTCAACACCTATAGGAAAAATAACTAAATATCATACTAGAGACATCCTTTAATATGCAAGCAAAATAGTCCAAATATTAACTTCAAAACCCGTTATGGTGATTACATTCTCATTATTACCCAAAATATTTTACAAATACAAGGGATCTGTATGTTATCCTTGCATTTATCTATACGGGCATAAATATTTGACAACTTAATACTAATCAATGCAAAATTTTTATTCACATTCTCATTGTTACATATCAGTACTGATTATCAACAAACTTTATTTGAGAGAATTCATTAAAAATAAATTCTCAATATAATAATAATCATGCAATACACAACAATAAATAAACTGTATGAGATAATAAACCAACACATGTCAATTGTATTTCAAGTTAATTGCATAAACATTCACTCAATTATGACTTTGTTGACTTTATTTAAACTTTTCTAGAGTTAAACACTACAAGAAAAACGTTCTTTGCCGACAGTAATTACCGACCGAAGACCTATGTTTTCGGTCGGTAAAATTATTCACCGACCGTAGTGAGCGACCGAGACGTTGGT
>JANZLH020389298.1:0-11567 GCA_026770325.2 Erythroxylum fimbriatum
CCTCGTGGGAACGATATCCGCTTACCGCTACTACATTAAATTGTTTTAACGGGAGTGATTTCTTTTATATTTGGTTGCAGGCGACAGCATCACCATACTCTTTGCTAATTCCACTCAGGAATGGAAAATGGCCTTAACTTGCCTGAAAGTGCCTGGTGTTTAACCTTGACTTGCTGACACACTAGACACTTACTTGCATACTCTACTACATCCTTCTTCATACCTTTCCACCATAAATGCTCTTTCAAATCTTTGTACATCCTGGTGCTACCTGGGTGCATGCCATAAGGGGCATTGTGTGCCTCATCTAGTATCTCATCCTTCACCTCCTTAACTTTTGGGATACAAAGTCTATTTCCTACTATCACGAGTCCATCATCCCTCACTACCACTTTAGACTTATTGCCAATCTTTATATCTTCTCGAATATTTCTTAATTCTGCATCCTGTGTTTGGAACTCCCTAACTTTCTCTCTGAGTATCGGTCTCACTCTGAAATTTGCAATAACACATTCAGGTTCTTCCTGTTTCAAACATATCCTAAGCTTAGCCATTTCTTCCAATAATGACAGATAAACTGTTTGTATATGGGCTATTGATGATTTCCTACTCAAGACATCCGCCACTACATTTGCCTTCCCTATATGATACTCAATTAACAAATCATAATCTTTAATTAGCTCCAACCACCTTCTCTGTCTTAAATTGAGTTCCTTTTGACTCAATAAATACTTAAGACTTTTATGATCTATGAAAATCCTCGTTTGAACCCATACAAATAATGTCTCCAAATCTTCAGGGCAAAAACCATTGCTGCTAACTCCAGATCATGAGTCAGGTAATTCAGTTCATAAGGCTTTAGCTGCTGTAGTGCATAAGCTATTACCTTGTCTCCTTGCATCAATACACAACCCAAACCCTTTCTTGAAGCTTCATTATACACTTTATAACCTTCACCTCCCATAGGCAAAGTCAGGATTGGAGCACTTGTCAATATGTGCTTAAGCTCCTCAAAACTCTTCTAACATTCACCACTCTAGATAAACTTCTGATTCTTCCTCAATAACTTAGTCATCGGAGTAGCTATCGTAGAGAATCCCTTAACGAATCTCCTATGATAACCTGCCAAACCTAGAAAGCTCCTCACTTCTGTGACTATCTTGAGTGCATGCCAATTCATCACTGCTTCAACCTTCCTCGGATCAATATGTACCCTATCTTTTGAAATCACATGTCCAAGGAATATCACCTCGTGAAGCCAAAACTCACACTTGCTGAACTTAGCATAAAGTTCCTTCTCCCTCAGTGTTTGCAACACTATCTTAAGATGCTCCTCATGTTCCCCTTCACTCTTGGAATACACCAGAATGTCATCGATAAACACTATGACAAACTGATGCAGATATTCCTTGAAGACCCTATTCATAAGATCCATGAAAGTAGCTAGAGCATTGGTCAAACCAAATGGCATGACTAGGAACTCGTAATGCCCATAACGAGTCCTAAAAGTTGTCTTGTTTATATTAGACTCTTTGATTCTGAGCTAATGATAACCTGACCTGAGATCAATCTTTGAAAAAACTGTTGCTCCCTACAGCTGGTCAAATAGATCATCTATTCGAGGCAGAGAATACTTGTTCTTAATGGTCACCTTGTTGAGTCTTCGATAATTAATACACATCCACCATGTTCCATCCTTCTCTTAACAAATAGAACTGGCGCTCACCATGGTGATGAACTCGGCCTCATGTATCCCTTCTTTAACAGTTCCCCTAACTATTCCTTAAACTCGTTCAGCTTAGTTAGGGCCATCTTATACAATGGTATAGAAATGGGTGCAGTTTCAGGAATCAAGTCGATGGCAAACTCGATTTCCCTCACTAGTGGCAAACCAGGTAAGTCCTTTGGGAACACATCTAGAAACTCCCTCACAATTGGAAAATCCTCTAACTTCCCTTCATTAACATCAGTATCCATAACATGCGCCAAGAAGGCATCACACCCTTTTTCCATCATCCTATCAACTACTATAGCCGAAATAAGTCTTGGCGATGGTATTCTCCTGTCTCCTCGGAAAGTCACCTTCTCACCATTGCCTAGATCAAATTCCACCTTCTTAAGAACACAGTCCAACTTTGCATGGTACTTCTCCATAACATCCATTCCAAGTATGACATCTAGCCCCTTTAGATCTAGGGATAGTAAGTCCACTACCAGTTGAGCACCCTTGAAGAAGAGCTTACAATCCCTATACACTTGACTTATAATCACATTCCTCCTTAGAGGAGTACTAACAATTAAAGGACTACCCAGTGGCACCAAATCAAAATCATGTAATTTAATGTTTGCAGAAACAAATGAATGTGTGGAGCCAGAATTAATCAACACATATACTGCAGAATTAAATAGCTGTGCCATACCCGTAATATCTTTAGGTGCGGCTGTAACTGCCTCTTTGGTCATGGAAAACACCCTTGCTTGCGCCTAACCCCTTAGCCTTCCTGGAGGAATAGCCTTCTTTGTAGCTCCAGAACTGCCCACCTCTATAACTGACCTGGTTCCTACTATTTCTGCTCTCCTCGGGTCTTGAAACTGCGATCCCTCTTGCCTGGGTACCTGGGGACAGTCTCTAATCATATGTCCCTTATCCCGGCATCGAAAACATGCTCCAAGTAACTTGAAGCACTCTCCTTTGTAAAGTTTCCCAAAATGCTCATGATGGGGGTTTGCGTATCTACTCCTCCCTGTCCTTCCCGTGCCTCCCACAGTTGAGGCTTGCCCTAAAACCACCCTTGTCTGCTTGTTCTTGGTAGGGCCGCTACTTCCCACTTCACTCTGCGTGTCATAACTCCTTTTACTCCTCTCAGGCATAGGAGCACTCATTCCTTTCATACAAGACTACTCCCTGTTCCTCCTCTTCCTGCTTACTTCATTTCTTATATTCTCAAGTTTTTCGTCGTGGAGTGCAGCATCTACCAATTGCTGGTAGTCGCAAAAATTATGGATTAGGACTTTCTCCTTGATCCCCAAATGCAGTCCTCCCTTGAACTTGCGAAACTTATCCTCCTCATTTGCTTCAATGTTGGCTGCATACTGAGAAAGCTGAGTGAACTTTAATTCATACTCACTCACAGTCATATCCCTCTAGGTGAGATTCAGAAATTCTCTGACCTTCTTTTGGATATAGATCCTCGAGAAGTACTTCCTTCTGAAAGCTTTCAAAAAGTCCCTCCATGTTAGCACCGGAGGCATAACCTGACTATGGGGCGCTAATTCCCACCAATGAAGTGCATCCCCTTGCAGTAAGTTAACTGCATAATCTAGCTGGTCTTTGCCAGAGCACTTCATCTGAATCAGGACTCACTCGGTCCTCTTTAACCATGCTTCAGCCTCTTCGGGATTTGTAGTCCCATTGAAATCTACAGCTCCATACTTACGGAGCTTATCATACTGGCCACTCCTCTCCGCTGGAGCTGGCACCGGAGCTTGTGACCCTTGGCCTATGACGTATGTGAAAGCTTGAGCAAAGGCTTGAAAGAAACGCGGATCCATGAGATTTGCTTTAAGCATGGGAGGAGTCGATGGAGGCACCTTATACTGCACACTAGGTGCTTCAGCAGCTGGAGCAGAATGTGTCCCTGCATTTGGTGGGACATAAGATTCATTTGTGCTCCCTTGGTGAGAGCTAGATCAAGTCACAACTCCTCGAGTTCTCTTTCGAGGTGGCAATTTTCACTCCTTCAATATAAAACATTCAAAACCTTTAGTTAATGTTTCATGTAAAACAACTTCAAATCATGTAAAATAGTTTAAATCATATAAAACAATTTCAAAGTTTGTAAATCAATTTAAAACAATTGTAAGTTATTTAACTTTAAAACAATGCATGCTCATTTCATGTCTTAGACTACCCACTTCATGCCTAGGATACTCCTAAACTTAGTCACAAACTTTGACCTAAACCTAGTCGCTCTAATACCATAAGTGTTGGGCACCCCACCCTCTTGATTCACGAGCTCGACATCCTAAATGACATCTGCACGCAAATCCCACAAATGTGGCTTGGCCCCATCAGGATAAACACCAAAACAACACACTTCTCCTATTTCCTAACAGATTTTGGGAAGCCCCAAATAGGAATTTCATTTCGACTTGCTCTGACCATTATGGATCTATGTCTCTATTTTATTTAGAGTTATTTAGAGACAAGAATCATCGCATTCGGAGATTCCATCACACGGTTATAGCTGAAAGACTCGAACAGGGTTTTGACCTCAATCATATTACACCTATATTAGGGCGATTAGCATAACCGTCATTAGGGTTATCAGATTTAGATCATCTTGGGACGTCTTGCTATCGTCTGAATGGTCAAAAATGGAGCAAACAATACCAAGAAGCAAACAAAGCAAGAAGTGGACGAATGCAAGAAGCAGACAAATCGAGAAGCAGACGAATTGAGAAGAAGACAAATGTGAAAAGGTAGACGAATGCGGAAAGGAGACGAATGCGGAAAGCAGACAAATATGGAAAGTAGACGAATGCGAAAAGGCAGACGAATACAAAGTAGACGAATCAGAGTCAACTTAAGACGAAGCAAAGTCAACTTAAGAAGATGCAACTCTTAAGACGAATGGAGTCAACTTAAGATGAAGCAAAGTCAACTTAAGATGATGCAACTCTTAAGACGAATGGAGTCAACTTAAGAAGAAGCAAAGTCAACTTAGGACGATGCAACTTGTAACAAGAAGCATTCCTACAGACTATATGATGTCATTACAGAAGAAGTGACGTCATCAAAGATGATACGTCCTTACAGACAACACATCCTTATAGACGATACATTCCTACAGATGATATGAAGTCATTACTGACGAAGTGACGTCATCAAAGACGATACGTCCTTACAAACGATACATACTTAAAAACGATACGTTCCTATAGATGATATGATGTCATCACAGAAGAAGTGACGTCATCACAGATGATACGTCCTTACAGATGATACATACTTACAAACGATACGTTCCTACAGACGATATGACGTCATCACAGACGATACGTCCTTATGGACGATACATCCTTACAAACGATACATGCCTGCAGACGATATCACGTTATCACAGAGGAAGTGACGTAGCCATAGATGATACGTCCTTACAAACGATACATTCCTATAGACGATATTAGGTCATCACAGATGAAGTTACGTAATATCAGACAATACCACTTGATATTCCTAAACATCTCCCCTTCTAAGGACCATAACTTTGAGCTCCGATGTCAAAACTTACAAATTATAAACCGTTGGAAAGCTAGAAGAGAGGTCTACAACTCTTTAGCAGGCATATTTGCCTAAATTAGCCGAAGTTAATCCAGGTTTATCCCTGACGTCCGAGCATGGACTTTTTCCTTGTACAAACTATAAAAAAAAATGCCATGTATAAACTTGAGAGGAAGTCTTGCAAAAAAATACAATCTTATTCTATTTGCATCAAAAGATAAGAATTTTACAAAGCTTTAGTGGGCATTTCAAGCCGCAAATACATTAACATCTCAATGTCCCAAAATACAAAAGATACATGAATCATGAGTGGCTCAAAATGCAACTAAAGCCTTACTTTATAAGATTTGCTTCAAATACAAAACATTTCAAAAGTGGAGCGATGCCTTGGCTATTGTCTACTCGATCTCTTGCTCATCACCTACTTATGGGGAGGAAAATGGGGGTGAGCTTAAAGCTCGTGGGTATCAATTTTATAATTGGGAATAAGCAAAAACATTTATAAAGTTATTTTCCATGCAAAAAATTCACGTTTATGCGAAATGTGTATGCATTGTTCTTATCAACTTATCATGAACATGTAGCATATCAAAATGGTTTAGGTAGATCCATAAACATGACACGCTACACAGTTCGACATAGTGGTTCTGTGTAGCCGTAAACATGAGGTGGTCCATGAAGGAGCTCTGTGCCACTAGTTGGCAGGCAGGAGATGCCTATAACTTTTTCAATGTGCACGTGACATTCTTGAGGGACTACCACAAACTCACATAACGCATATTTAATGAACTGAAAATAGTTTTCCCCATATTGCATGTTCTTGGAAACTTGTTTTTCATAAGCATGAAAATTTTCGAAACTATTTCCGAAAACATGATTCCATAAACATGTATCTTTTAAAAAGGATCATTTTCAAAGTCTTGCACAATTCATCAACACAAATCATATATGAAATATGTAGCACAATCTTACAACATTTAAAAAGCAATAAATGCACATGAATAAGGTAGTTGAAAAATCATTTCTTGTTATTTCTTGAAAGAACCTTTAATGGGCCATTACTCAATTATAAAAGTGAAACCTACCTTCAATTTCCTTGCTTACAACTTGCTCAAATATGCCTCTCCTCTTGCTTCTCTTGTCTTTCTTGATTCCATTTTCATAGACAAAAATCCCAAGTTCAAATGGGTTTTTGATTGAAAATCCCTCAAAGTACAATCACTAAAATTTGTTCTAGAATACTTAAACCCATGCATTTCCTAGGCTTCATGAACTAACACCTTTCCAAAAATCCAAAACATTTTCAAAGTTCTTATCTTAAACCTTTACCAAATGAAGAGATGTTTAGTTCAAAAGAAAGCTTTTATCTTCCTCTACCTTTCTCCCACCTTGTACAACCTCAAAATCACTCTTTAAGGCTAAGAAAAATCAAGACCTAACATAACTCTCTTCTTTTCTCTATTCCTCCGAAACCTCTCTCTCCCTTCTTTCTTATTTTGTGCTTTCTCTCTTCTTTCCTTCCTCACTATCGTTTTTGTCTTCTAATATGCAAGCTAATAATTTCCTCTTCCCACTTAGCCCCTCCTTTAATGCCTTACGATTCTTAAGCTTAAGCGATATTCCCAAACTACTCCTCATGCAACTTTTCACCTTAACACCTTAATTCAATTCACCTATTTCACATAATGTTACTTACATTAACAAGTTAATTAATTCCAATATACATTAATATAACAAGACCCCAAAATTCATCTAATCATGCTTATTTACCCCAAAAAAATTTGGGGCCAACAATTCTCCCCCTCTTAACAGAATTTCATCCTTGAAATTCTTACTTGAATTATTGATGAGTTACGGATATTTCTCCTTCATGGCTTCCAATGGCTTCCATGTTACCTCTTCAACAGAATGATTTCTACACAAAACTTTTACCAGTTGAACTGTCTTGTTTCTGAGGACCTTTTTCTTGGTGTCCAAAATCTCTGCTGGAGTCTCCTCATAACTCAAATCATCTCTCAACTGAACCTTATCGGTCTGAATGAAGTGAGAGGGATCAGATCTATATCTCTTTAATATGGAAACATGAAAGACATCATGAATCTGCGATAAGTTCGGTGGTAACGCCAACCTATAGGCTAGCGGTCCAATCCTCTCAAGGATTTCGTAAAGACCCACATATCTTGGACTCAACTTGCCCTTCTTGCCAAATCTCATGATTCCTTTCCAAGGAGATGTCTTAAGGTAAACTTTTTCACTGACTTCGTACTCCGTCTCCTTTCGGTGTGCATCATCATAACTTTTCATTCTATCTTGTGCTGCCTTAAGCCTTTGCTTAACTAACTTGACTTTGTCAACTGTCATCTGAATAAACTTTGGTCTTATTAGTTTCTTCTCTTCTTCTTCATCCTAGCATATCGGAGTTCTACATCTCCTTCTATACAGTGCTTTATAAGGAGCCATCTGAATGCTCGAATGGTACGAATTATTGTAAACAAATTCGACCAATGGCAAATGCTCTTCCCAAGCTCCTTTGAAATCCATCACATATGCCTGAGCATTCCTTCAAGTGTTCGAATGGTCCATTTAGATTGACCATCCGTCTGGGAAAGAAAAGCCATGCTAAAATTTAACTTAGTTCCTAGAGCCTCTTGTAAGCTTCCCCAGAATCTAGAAGTAAACCGAGGATCTCTGTCAGAAACTATAGAATCTGGAATCCCATGTAATCTTACTATCTCATCAATATAGTTCTTTGCTAGCACATGCAGAGACTCGGTCTATTTAATTGCCAAAAAATGGTCTGGCTTCATCAAACGATCAACAATGACCCATATAGCATCATGATTCCTACTGGTCTTAGGCAAACCTATTAAGAAATCCATGGTTACCCGTTGCCATTTCCACTCAAGAATGGACAAGGGCCTTAACTTGCCAAAAGGTGCCTGGTGTTCAGCCTTGACTTGCTGACACACTAGACGCTTACTTGTATACTTTGCTAAATCCTTCTTCATGCCTTTCCACCAGAAATGCTTTTTCAAATCTCTGTACATCCTGGTGCTACCTGGGTGCATAGCATAAGGCGCATTGTGTGCCTTATCTAGTGTCTCATCCTTCACTTCCTTGGCATTCGGGATACAAAGTCTATTTCCTACTTTCAGGAGTCCATCATCCCTCACTACCATTTCAGACTTCTTGCCATTCTTAATATCTTCTCAGAGCTTGCTTAATTCTGCATCTTGTGTTTGCAACTCCCTAACTTTCTCTTTGAGTATCGGTCTCACTCTGAAATTTGCAATAACACATTCAGGTTCTTCCTGTTTCAAACTTATCCTAAGCTTTGCCATTTCTTCCAATAACGGCAGCTAAACTATTTGAACATGGGCTATTGATGATTTCCTACTCAAGGCATCCGCCACTATATTTGCCTTCCCTAGATGATACTCAATTAACAAATCATAATCTTTAATTAGCTCCAACCACCTTCTCTATCTCAAATTCAGTTCCTTTTGGCTCAACAAATACTTAAGACTTTTATGATCTGTGAAAATCCTCATTTGAACCCCATACAAATAATTTCTCTAAATCTTCAGGGCAAAAACTATTGCTGCTAACTCCAGATCATGGATTGAGTAATTCAGTTCATAAGACTTTAGCTGTCGCGAGGCATAATGTTGGGCCCTGATTCCTTTTCTCTGGTGAATAAGTTGTCTAATTTTATTTTGGGGTTTTAGTTTGATATTTTTTAATTTTGGTTGGAATAAATTGAGGATTTTATTGTGAAGGTTATGATTATTAAATGAAGGGATTTAGTGAAATTCGATTTGGTGAGAAATTATTATTTTGTGATGCATTGTTCGTATTAAAAAGAATTATATGAATTGAGGGTTATATTTGTTTAAGCTAATCAAGATTAAATGGAGGAATTAGAGTTTTATTAAATTGTTAGAATTTAAAAAAGAATAAGTTGAATTGAAAGAGTAAATGAGGAAGTTATATATGTTTTAAGGCTTAAGGTTTATTAGTTGGGCTTTGAGCCCTTTGGCATATATTTTTTAAATGAAGAGTAAATGAAACAATTGGGCTAGGTCCATTTACATAGCAATTAAATGAGAGATGGAAAATATGTACTATTGGGCTTGTTAATTGGGCTTAAGGATTTAGTTAGTTAGTTAAATAAGAACTAAAGGAACTTAAGTTGTAGGAGAAGTTTAAGAAAATAAAAGGAGAAGATTAAGAAGTAGTCGTATGGCATAAGTGAGGGTTACGAAAATACAAGACAAAATGGAAGAAGGATTAGGTGATGAGGTGGACGAAAATGAAGTGGGAAAGGAGGATGTCGTTTTTAGGCTTAAGTTATAAGTTAGTTTATTAAGTCTTTGTCTAGAACATCACCGAAATTGCTAGAAGAAAGGAGAGAAGCTCACGGTTTTCTTTCAACAAAAGAGTAGAGTGATTTTCGGTTGATGAAGAAGAAGAAGAAGAAGAGAAGAAGAGGTAAGTTTTCAAGTTAGTTTTCCTTAAGCCATGTAGAAGAGTCACGAAAATGAAAAAAAGAGAGAGAGAGAGAGAGAGAGAGAGGAATTTCGGCCATGTAAGAGGAAGAAGGAGAAGAAGAAAAGAGTGGGGTTTTGTTGGTTTATTGCTTGAGAAAAGTGATGCTAAGGTTTCTTGAAGCAGAAAGAGGAAGAGGAAGAGGAAGAGTTGACAAACCAGATTTCGTGGGTATCTCCATAAGGTAAGAGGATTTCGATTTTTCCTTGGATTTATAAGTAGGATTTCTTGTCTTTCATGCTTAGCTTGGATTGTTGGAAGAGTTTCTAGAGAGAGAATAAGAAAGGAAAGAATTTACCTCCATTAGAATCAAGAAGAGTGATGTCGTGGGTTCATATAAGGGAAGAGGAATTTGAAATTTCATGGCTTTGTTGTTAGGGTTTGTCTAATGGTGGTGAAGAGTGACTTGTGTAGGGAAGAAAAAAATGAAAGAAGAAGAGTTATGAAAGTTGAAGCAAAAATCTGATTCTCGTTGGTTTCTTATTGGGTAGAAGATTTTCAAATTTTTGTTGGCTATTTAAGATAAGTGTTGATGCAAATGGTTTAGTTAAAGTTTGGGTAAGGTTAGATGGGATTGAACTTAGGGAAAGTCCAATGTTCATTATGTTGTTGAATGAAAGAAAAGAGAAGAAGGAGGCTAGGGTTGTATGCTTGAGAAAGGAAAGTTAAAGAGGTTTTCTTTAAGAGTAAAATGGAAAGAAGAAGGGATTTGAAAGTGGAAGCAAATCTGATTTTTGTGGGGTTCATATGGATAAGAAGAATTTCGAATTTTGTTGGTTATTTAGATAAGTTTGGATGTTAATGGTTTAGATAAAATATAAGTGAGATTATGTAAGTTTTCCCATGCCTTAGAATTTTCCAGCATTGTTTCTTTTGTTAATTAGGGCTTGATTGTTAAGGTTTTGTATGTCATGTTTAACAATGATGAGTGGAAGAATTCTTTGAGAGGGAATAAGAAAATCTGATTTTATGGAAGTAAAAATCTGATTTTCATGGGTTAGGAATTTCGAAACTTCTTGATTTTATTGTTAGGTTTTATCCTTTCTTGTTTGCAAATGATGGTTGATTGTATGAAGGAAAGGGAAGGTTAGATTAGGTTCAATGTCAGTTTTTCCATTCCTTGAAAAATTTCAGCATGTTGCTCATTGGTTAATTCATGGTTTTGTGTTAGAATTTGGCCTTTCTTGCTTAGAAAGGAAAGTGTAAAAGGGTTCATTAAGAGTAAAGGAAATAAGTAGGGTTTGAAAGTGTAAGAAAATTCAGCATTGGTGGGTCTCTTTAAGGCTTGAGATTTTCGCAAAATTGGATTAGGTTTGATTTTCGCAAAATTGGATTAGGTTTGAGAGGGGTAAAAGTATAAGTGAGGTTAAGTAGGTTGAAAGTCAAGTTTTCCCATTCTTTAAAATTCCAGCACAGGTCTCTTTTATTAGTTGGGACTTTTATGCCTTGATTAAGGACAAATAAGGTAATTGGAGGTATAAGGAAGGTTAGGTTAGTGTAAATGCAAGTTTTCCATTCTTGCAAATTTTTCCAGCACTGATTTCATTTGGTAATTGGGATTTTTATATGCTTGATGAAGGCATTAAGAAACCATTGGAAGTATAGGAGAGGCAATTTGATCAATCCTAGAGCTAAAGGATTCAAGGTGGGTGATTTCGTAATACTTGAGATAATATGCATTAAAGTTTTTCTAATAAATGCAAACTAATGTTTTCCAAGGACTTAGAATGTTTGT
>JANZLH020389460.1:0-11552 GCA_026770325.2 Erythroxylum fimbriatum
TTTTCATCTTATTGATGATTATTGTTGTATTTTGAGTTGAGTGGTGACTCTAGTTATATCTAGAGGTGAAAAACTCTGTAAGTTGATTGATGATAGTGGAGTTTTTCTTTACTGGACTAGGTCCCGTGATTTTTCCTTTCTCACATTGATGGAGGTTTTCCACGTAAAAATTACATGTGTTATTTATTTCTTGCTGCTTAATTTTTGTGCACATTGGTGAGTTTATTGACTGCTGTTTGCTGGATTAGTTGTAGTTGTTCACACAGGGAAAAATTTAGTGGTGTTGGTTTGTTGTCGCTGCGTGACCGACACCCCCTTTCCTAACACTTTATAGGATGGACCCATGGGCTTCCCAAGCTCCCATTCTCCATGTGCGACATTTATCTCTAAACTTTCACCCTTCAAGTGCGTTGTACTTGTTACACAATCGAGTCTTCACAGCAGGAGGAGCTAATCCATCAGGAAAAGATGGTGGGACTCCTGGATTTTTGGCAGTCGGCGGATCAGCTAGATTGCCACCAAGATCTCCAGGGTGTGAACCACCAAGATTGCCACCACCATCCCATTCCAATCGCAGGAGATCATCACGTCACCGTTTAAGAAAGTTGACCGCAATCAGAGATCGTGACGAGCTTCAAGTTCTTTCTAGGCCCGGAACTCACTTTCTCCACTGCCTTAATCACATCCATACCCTTCGTCACCATTTTGAGAGAACATCGATGTGAGAGTGAGAGTGCGAGAGAGGATGAAATTAGAGATTTAGGGTGCGAGAGTGACGAAGACCATAGGCTAAAGCTCTCTTCAAAAATCCAAATGACTTCCTTTCAATTTTACTTTCGTTTCACCAATCAACCTCGTCTTAATGACGCTGACGTGTCTGATTGTTGGGGTCTATTGACATGTGATAGTGTCACGTCAGAATAGATAACGGTGAGATAAACGTCGGATTAGAATTGAAACAAATTAAAAATTTACGCACTTTCTTGCTAATATTTAAAGTTCAAGCTATAATTAATTAAGCCTTTATTTATTTACTTAGTTAACTATATATTTTCTTTTTCTATTTTTATTTTTATTTTTATTCATTTATGCGGGTCATTTGAAAACAATCTCTCTACTAGTTAGGGACTGCATACTATTGAATCTTTCTAAATCCCACGCCTCAACAAAATTTCTACTAGATATTGTTCTTGATCTCCAAAAGAAAATTATAATTTCAAGTATTTCAGCAGTCGACCAATCAGGTATGTGACGGCTCCCAACAGCCCTCGAGTTTCTTAGTAGCTTCAATTCTCACCCTGCCATTGAAAGCGAGGCGTCCGTAATTAATCCAATCAAGGAGCTTTGCCTAAGGGACTAGAGGATCATCAATTAAAAAAATACATCATTTTTTTTCCTTTGGCGTGACTCGAACTCAAGACCTCCTATAAGAGAAAGCCTTAAGTGAGGAAGGTATACTAGTTAGGCCACTCTCGTTGTCAAAACACCGTCCAATTTTAATTGTAGCGGATGTTGAAGAATTTGATACTCCAAGTGAAATGAGTTATAGTAGTCTTCATTAAGGGTGGTATTACTCAAAGTTTAAATCTTTTATTCTCGTTATTCTGATCTAACCTTGTTCTGCGTCAAATACTAAGTCATTTTGTACTTAAAACTATATCATATTATGTGTAAAACTTACAAAACGACGTCATATTAAACTCGGAATAGAGTTAGAACAGGGAATTTAGTCCGGCATTACTTAACCCTATCATCAGGAAACAGAAACAGACACGAAAACATTATTCACTTTCTTTTGGATCATTTTTGGCCCTTACATTTCTCACCCTGTTGTGCACTGGGGAAGTACTTTTAAAATGTCCTATTTAATGATTTAATATTTTACATGTTAGGATTCGTACAATTAAGACAAAGGAGTCCAACTAAATTTTTGCTTTGAAGTGTTTATATGGACGGTGATTATAGTTAAGGTGATGCTTTGACTCATAATTCTTGTCGTACTACAATTTTAAGTTCAAATGAAAAAGAAAAGTTGAAGTTAGTAATTAGATTATAATTATAGAGAGTTCATTTATTTCAGGATTCTAATTATTAAATACAATCACTTTAAAATTTTAAATAAATACAACTGAAATTAAACTTATAAACTAACCACGTATGAGTTACTGAACTGCGATTGTGAAATATTTCCAAAAGGTGTTTTTGGAAATATAATTTACACTATATATAAACCAGACGTGCTGTGCCTGTGTGCTATATGTAACATTGGATACATAGCATCAAAATCAACACTGCTCCAATTTGTCAAATACGAACAGAATAAACAACCAAGATCATTTGAGTAGTAATCCGCATCTTAGATTATCATAGTTGTCGACGACAAGCACCACAAATGGTTGGAGCGAGTTCTCGCACAGATGTGCATGAGCAGTACGTTGTTCTCACCTTCTCAAGGCACCGTAATTCCTAGTTATCTATTAGAAGGGGGAAAAAAATCAGGGTTCACGGCTAGAAGATCTCAACAGGCGATAGATTATGCAAATACAAAATGGGCATTCTTTGTTAAGAGAGCCGTATGCTAACAAAGCGGAGTGACCCACTCCATTTGATGTATTCTCAATATATAGTATTTAATGTGGAGACAAAATCAAGGCCAAAATATAAATGATAATTGCTTAAACATAAAGGTAACGGTGCTGACAGCCAATTCTCAGAAGCAACAAGTACTAAAAGACAGTGAGTGCACAAGTAAATAGCAGCAGTTGTATAGTGAATGCACAAGTAAGCAGCAGCAGTTGTACTAGCTAACCAGACAAAGCCCTAAGCATTCTAGAAACAGATAAAGCACCAAAAATAAAGAACAGAATACACCCAGAGGAAAGTCAGATGGAGATGATCACCAACCCGGGGTTGAGATTTTCTTAATCTCTTTGACATATCATTGTCGTCCTCGTCCTCGTCCTCGTCCTCCTTGCTCATTAGCCTTCTCTGAAGTGCAGAGTTATCAGATTTCCTTCCCCGCTTTGTTGGTGTAGCACCTCTACCTCTTCCTCTTGAAGCAGCTCTCTTGCGCCCACTCCCAGTGATGCATTCATCATCATCCTTCAAAAAAGAAGGAAACCTTCGTTAATTGTAAATGAAGATAAGTCATATTCACGAAACCCATTCAATTATATCTAATTTTGAGCTCGCAGGTAACATAAACTACAAATATAAGAAATGTAAAATTTCTTCCTTGACTTTCGCAATAAGCGGGATGCTACCAATTCTTAACTCTGAGCAGCAAAAGCAACTTAAGGTGCAGTTTCCTGTTGAGCTTAAGAGTTGGGGATACAAACTATTAGTGAATGGTGTGACTTTGATGTAACTTATCCATTTAAGTTCACCTCGCCATATCAGCATTGGTGTAAACTTGCATTCATAACTCAAAAATAAGAGTTAATGATGATAAGTGAAACATTCTGGTGATAAGATCTGTACCAAACTGTTATGAATCTCATTACTTTCACGTTTCTCAGCATCTTCGCTGGAAGAAGAATTCACATGTTCCTCCTCACCAGCAATACTACTTACTGCAGCTGCTGTAGCAACAGATGCCAACCTGCAATATAAAGCATTTTCTGCTGATAAGAATCTAAGAACTATTGAATGGACTCTCCCAAGCAGGTTTCACACGATTATGATCAGGCGATGCAACAGAACTCAAAATGCACTATTAATCTCTTTTATCTCTTCCAATATGATATACTTGATTCTTTAATCAGAAAATGCATAAATATCGATTTCTTCTTTCATAAAATTAGCTAGGCTTAAGCCTTTTATTCTGTATCAATCGTCCTCTCCCTTTTTCCTCTTCTTTTGCTAGGTCAATAACAAAATTACTAAAATCACCATTTAATTTGTATATTTTAATGCTCAGACAAATACAAGTAATCATTTGACGAAAGAGCATGCTGCTTCTAGTATCTATTTATTCTTGGATTCTTGTTTCAGCAAGCTGCTGCATAGCTGGCTAGAGTAATTAAAAAGTTAAAATAAGAATGTGTCACCTCTGAGATTGGCGGAATCCTAGAGACACATCAAGAGTTGTCTGCTTCAGATTACTTGAGCCTCTGCCTCTACCCCTTCCTCTTGTGGAAACTTTACCTTTAGCAACTTCTGAAGCATCGCGAGATGATCTTGATCCCTTTCGGCCTCTTGTGTCAGACTTTAAGCTGGAAGCATGTGCTATGTCTTCGTCATCACTAAATGAAACTGCAGCTCTAATTCCTGCATTACTTACTCTTTGGGAATGCTAAACCAATTCAAAAGCAGAAGCTCAGAAATCACGATATCAAAAGGAAACAAGCCTATTCTTCCATTGCTTACCCCCAGGGATTGTTCACTGGTTGCTACAGCTGTATCCTTGGAGTGCATAGTCCTTTCCTTGACACGTTCCTGTAACAAAAAACAATCAATTTTTATCCAGATTCTGCTAGATTGGTCCTGCAATTTTTGCCGTAAAATAGGTCTGAGTTCTGCGCAGGTTTCTAAAAATTCCTATATAAGCAAATCCAGACGAAAACTTCATTCACTTGTACCAAAGAATACAAGTATACAGAACTAAAAGAAATAGATAAAGATAGAGCCTCTTGTGGGCTTAAGTCAACTAAAAGGCCACGTAGATATGATACAACCAGTGAAGGCAGTAATGCAACATTTAACACCTCTCTTCATGCTAAAACACTTTGCAAATAAAACTACTATCTAGACGAAGAGGCATTAGTTAATTTGCATATTGGCATTCAAGACTTACTAACATGTAGACAGAAAGAAGATGCGTAACTTTGATCTGAACTTCTGAAAGAACCAAAGATTAAACAAAGATTTGACTATGCAAATATCTACCGTTCACATGTCAATATACATGACAAAACTTTCAAACTATGTCCATAAGCAATACAAAGAAGAGATTGAGTCGAGAAGGGATGACATAAATATAAATATATAGTATGTATACATTCATTCTTATACACACGAGTGTACAGAAGAGCAATATTGAAACTTTTGCCACACATATTGCATGCAAATAAAATTCAATCAAATTACTGCCAATGCATCACATGCCAAATGGGTGGTTGCTTAAGAAAATGCAAAAACTTTATAGATCTAAATCAAGCCTGCCTCCTTGTGTTGCTGAAGCACTTTAGATAACATCAGTCAGCTAAGATAGGATGTAATAAAGTAAATAAAGCTTCTTGCCTTCAAGCACTCCCCAACTTTAACGATTAAATCATCCTCTTCAAATTCTACAGTATCTGAATCTTTTGCAATTTTTTTCTGAGGAAGCAGAAAATAAACTAATTGTTAGAATCAGGTTGAAAGTAGATAAACTAGCTCCTGCAAGCAGAAAGAATATTCTGCAACGGAATCATAAATTAGGAGCCGTTACAAAAGACTTACACGTGTTTCTTGAATATTATATTGCACACACGTATAGAAAGCCATTTTGTCATCTTTATTAACAAAATCGTGCAAAGCAACGTCCAGATCATTGACTGGAAGAATTTCCATTTTCTGCAAGACAAATGAGACCATAAGGAGAGAAATAAATCCATGAGAAGCTGAGAGGTGATAACAAATGTGTGACTTTTATCTGTATTAACATCATTTCTAATTCAGCCCATTTCAATAGTGGCTAGAAAAGAAATTGAAGCATCTAAGATCTCCTCACACTTAGTGAGAAATCAGAATAACAGGTTTAAAAAAGAGCACCACTATAATTGTTATGTAAGCTATAATAAGGAAATTCATGAGAAGATGCCTAACTAAAACAAGAAAATTGAATACTTAAACAAGTTGATGTAAACAAATAGCATGATCTTCTTTAGGGTGGTTCTTTAATTTATTAAATGAGGCAGAAGAGAGCATTGAAAAATGAATGTTAAGAGTGGATGTGGAAAAGAAATGTTTACCAAATTGTTTTCAGCGACTAAAGCTTCTATGTTTTGTTGATTTAGTTCTTCTGGGCAAAGCAGTTCAGAATCATCAAATTTAGCTGCAAATGGACAGAATCACATATCTGCTTCATCTCGTTCAAATACCATATTCCAGTGTTACAAGTTAACATTGAAAAACTACAAAGGAAGACAAAGAAGATCATCTGAATTATAACACACACAGTAGTTTGTAGTAAATATAAATCGTTTTCCTTATAAATTATAAGCATAACTAGATTATTCTAAGCACTATTCTAAATTTACCATATAACAATAGCATTAACATATCAAGGACAGAAACCGAGACTGAACTATGCTTGCTTCAAGACTGGATATAACATTCTTTCCATGCACTTAAAATTGTTTTAAAGAAACCAGTAAATACAAGTAATTTTCAGGGCTGGTGAACACCAACTGAACTCTAGCACATGATGTATAAGGCTAATGAACTAAGAAAGAACCATTGTTGCAAATAAATTATGTACTAAAAATGCAGAAGGAGCTCATAACTGATTTGAGGTTTCTTGCAAAGCATTAGACAGTATGCTGATAGGATGAAGGTACTACGAAGTAAAATGGGTCTGTAACTTAGTGAGGTACAATTCTACCCAAAATTTCTTTTTTATATACCGTATGGCTTGTAACTTGACAAGATAGAGATGCATAATATTTATGTTCCAGTTTAAGAGAGAGATTATAAGTCTTTTATGTCCAATGTTGAAACTAACAATTATTTTGTATTAAGGTGCTACTATAAATAACCTAACGAGGACTGTGCCATTGTACCCCCTTGTTCATTCTTATCTTCTACACAGATTAACCAACAAACTCATTGAGCTTTAAGTGGAAGATCCACCTCCATATTGTATGGCAATAGTGAAAAAGTTTCTTAAACACACACCATATCCTACGGAAAGTAAGCAATTATGCTTGTCTAGTATCAAAGACAAATAGATTATCAAAACCTGAAAACATGTGCAAAAGTCAACCAAAAATTTACCTTCATTCCGACCTTTCCTGGGAGCCTTTGAGAATATAAGAATATCTTGAGGATTCGCAACCTTTAAAGAAAATAAAAATAAGAACAAAGAGTGTATGCTAAAATAATTGAAAAAGATCAAATGTGGCCTGCTGAATATTGTAAGTAATATTCTACACTACCTTCCCTACATATTTCTGCCCAAATCGTTGAGGATTTATTGTCATAAATCCAGTGTAATCTACCTGCAAAATAACCAAGAGCTTCAAGTGATTGTAAGCATGCTGGTTGGAGGTTATGGGTGATCTTGGAGGTGATGTGTCATGATATAGACATTTACAATTCTTTAGAAGGTCAATTTCAAATTTGAACTTCCATAAGTGAAATATCTCCTATAATTAGTGGATATTACCTTAATACGAATTAATGGAAGCTTGAGCTCTGATCTACCAACAGACTTCTTGTTGGACTTCTCTATCAGATTACTGACCTAAAACCATCAAAATCATAATATTGAAGTTGCCAAAGAGCAATCAATAAGTATTAGTATATCATTAGCAACTGAAATGTAAATGGTGATTGGAAAGTACAAACTTCCTGGCTTGAAGTTTACCACTTTGTCCAAATGTTGAAGAATTGAGCTTTGATCATTGGGATCAAGGTCAGCTTCATCCTTTAACACAACCTGCACCCGGAAAAGGAGTAAGTCATAAAGTGCTTATTCAAATTGAAAAGTGACAAAACAGATTACCTCTGAATATTCAAAAGGCCTGACAGAAGTCAAGGGTATCTTTGTTGGACGATATTGATTTCCCTAGATCAGAAGGTATTAAAGCATATGCAAAATTAGCAGAGAAACAAACAAACTTACATCAAAATCTTCTTTCAGAGTTTCCATATCAAGTACCTTGATTTCCAGAAGCAGCACATGTTTTGGCTTTGATTCTCCATCAATCAGTGAAGTTGCAACTGAAGAACCTGGTTGTGTTATATGAAATCCCATCCCAGGAACTTCCTTTTAAAATCAAAAGGTTCTTGTATTTAGTAAAGGCAGTATTTAAGCTGTAAAAAATAATCATAAAAGTACACTAGTAGCACCTGAGGATCAATAAGACATTCATGTTCATGCCCCCAAACAATGAAATCTAGAAATCTTGGTAAGAAGTGTTCATTTATTGCATTCTTCGGGTTTGCCTTCACTCTGCATATCATAGTAAAGTTCAAGCCTTTAACATATGGGTGACTTGATAGACTAGTTCCAGCAGCTTTTTCAATGAAATTTCCACAGTAACACAAGATCTTCCATTCACATGATAAAATGAAGATTTTGAGAGAATGGTAAACTAACACCATATTGAATAACTGTCATTATCCTGAGATACAAAGACAATGGTTAACTTCCACACAACCTGTTCTGATGAAGTACCAGAATGTTGAACCAGTCTGACACCTGACATCCATCTTGAGCTTCAGGTCTCATCCATTGTACAGCGTGCGGTGTCTAAGAAATTAAAAATGAAGAGAGATATAAGTCAACATCCAATAATCAAATAAGAGATGTAAAAAATATATATATATATTATAATGAAATACCTGAAACATTCTATTGAGTCGTTCATCCCTAATGTTTCCAAGACCATACAGCGCTACGGCCGTTGAACCCTGTCACTAACATAAGTTATTGGGTAGTGAAAAGAATGTTTGAACAACTAGAGGCATCTTTGCTGATACAACTGACCTTCCTAATAAGGATAGGATATAGAGTGATCTGGCCAACACCAGAACCCTCAAGTACCATTTTCCCAAAATAATTTACAAGATTGCATGCTGAAAGAATGTCAACAGCAGAAAGGTTGTCCTGTTACAAGTAGGAAAGGAAGACAAAAACGCTTGTGTTAAAAGCTGTTGACACAAATGATCCCAGAAGAATAATGAATGTTAGCATTTAAGAATATTGCACCTAAGAAATCAAGTCAAGAAACTTTAACTACTTAAGAACTTAACTCCTAGCAAAGCAACCCAATAATCTCATTAGTTCTACAAACATCTAATGAGACTGTAAGTGCTTGAGATCACTAGCACGTAAAATTTTGTTTATTATTTTAGTAGGTTTAAAGAAAATGAAAGAATTAGAATTACTAATACGTAAGAGCAAAAAGGCAATACTAACCAATAAACACTTGCTTTCATAACCCATAATAACACATAAACTAGTAAAAACTGTCCATTCATATCCAAAAATAGCTTTCTCAGATGCCTCACTGCTGCACTAAAGGAAAAGAAAAACCAAATTTCAACAAATCCATTCCTTTTAACACTCTCACCCTTGTTTGTCACTTCTTCGTTATTCATGAACAGAAGCAAGAAAAGAAAGATTAAGCAATATTTCGGCAACTTCAAAGTCCAACTTTTCAATTTGCAACAAAATTGGTAATTGGGAACAAATGACAGGCTAAGTTAGATATGTGATTGATAGTTATAACAAAAGTAGTCATACATCCTTACTATAAAATAAACTGTGATGCCATAAATTCATACCACTCCAGCAGGATCATCATGATTTCCATGAATGCTGAACACCGGTAAGCCAACATTAAAGTTTGGATCTTCATAGTTTACATGCCCAAATCTGCCAAAAGTGAAGTTGTTACCTAAAAGAAAAGTTTTCTTTCTAAGTTTTATGTGAAACACAGGCATCTGAATATAGATGCACAATATACAGACATCCCAAATTGCATACACATCAATCCCTGTTGCGTAGGATTCAAACTGGAAAAAAAAAAAAACACTGAAACAATTCTCTAACATGTAGATAAAACATTATAATAATACAAAATATCATACAATCACTAAGGTGACAGATCATACAATCCCATTACTAGAGGGTTAGTATATATAGGATCAGGCAGATAAAGGCCAATGTAGAATGCGTCCATCAATAACTTACACCGCAAGGGGTTGGAGGAAGGGGTTACATGTGAAATTGGTATTCTCTATAGAAGAAAAAGAAGAGAAAAGTAAAATCATACGAATTTGGGAAATTGACTATCTGATCACTGACAACTTGGAACTGCACCGGTTGATCGTTGAGACTATGGCGACGGAGAATTTCAATGGCCTTGACTAAAGTTGACCTCGAAGGCTTATTCTCATGAAAAAGATCTCCACCGAGGAGCAAGAAGTCTACCTGTTCCAACATAGAAAGATTTTAAGTTAGCCGAATTATTTAAGTACACAGAACAACATGTTTGGAGATGAGAAGCCAGCAAATCAGAAAAGACTAATTTCCACGCTCCTTGCCATTAAAGGACATTTCTTCTAAATTTGAACTTCAAACGCAGCTTGTGAAACATGATCTCAAATTCCCCATATATCGAATCCAATACAAAATACGCAAATAACTGAAGATATGGTCACGTAGGATCGTATCAGACATCAAGTGTATATCACAAGACAACCTGCTTTTGCTCAGCTAATGAGCAAATCTCTTCAAAGGCCTGGAAAGAATCGTGACGACGTATTTCATCCTTCTCCATGTATCCCAAATGGCAATCAGTGGCAACCAGTATTCGAAGTGTGTCAACATCATCCTCCCTGATCATACACCTCCATTGGATTTAACAATTACTTTTTAAGCAACGCAAATACAGAAAGAAAATACAAAATCTTTAAAGACAAAGAGAATGAGTACTACACCTGGTCGAGTCCCTCATTTATCGTAAACCTAAAATCACAAAGAAACGATCAGAAAGCAAAAGTCTCACTCAAAACCCTTGAAATATCAAAAGAACCAAGGGTGAAAGCTAACTTCAAATTGAAAACCAGAACAAAAAATAGAAACAAAGCAAGGAAGGTAATATCGATTTTCTCAGGAACCAAACAGAAAACTAGAAGAAGATTAATTTAAGTTGAATAAATTTACCTATATTAGCTGAGAGAGTGAAGAATGAAGTGAGTCAGTGGTGGGGTTTTTCAGGGGCGGGGTTTTTATATTTATTTCCTCTTCCTTATTCAGTTTAAATGTTTATTGTGTGACCATTTTACCCCTGAAAGGGTCTGAAATTGCAAAATTGTGTTCGCTCTGGTCCAATTGGGTGACTATGGCCCGATATTGGTCAGTGTCTACGTGAGCTTTGGATCTGTTTAGCTCAAGAAATAAAGAGGACCCACCCTCCTTAAGCCTATTTCTTTTGTTCAAGAAATCCATGTGCTTTGTGTTTTGATATTGTTCGAAGCCATTAGCATTGGTACTCTTTATGATATGATTTTTAAGCGCCGTACTGATGGATTGTTTTTTTTTTTTTATGTACTGATGGATTGTTTGTCACTGAATACTATTTTTAGTTATAAATATATTATTTTAAAAAGAGTACATTATATTTTACGTCTAAATTTTTATTAATTGTGTAATAAACTATGGGGCTGTTTGTTTCTGTTTTTTTTGTTTTTGTTGTCGTTTTTGTAAAAAGAAAAACAGGTAAGTAAAACATGTTTAGCTTATTCTTTTGCGATTTTTTGTTTCTGAAAATTAAAAAACCACAACGGTTTTACAGAAACCAGAAAATATCGTTTCTCTGAATTTTGACAACATGTTT
>JANZLH020389528.1:0-11546 GCA_026770325.2 Erythroxylum fimbriatum
GAATTTTTCTCTCCTAGTTGTGGTCGTTGTGTTCGGTTTTGGGTCCTCTATGCTGTGTGGGTCCGAATGTTGGGCTTTGGAGACGGGGTCCAACAATTCAGATACCATGCAAAATGCAAAAAGATTGGTTTGACTAACCTATGTTTTGCAGATGATCTACTTTTATTTTATAGGGCCACGATAGACTCCATACAAAGTTATATGGAAGCTCTTAATAAATTTAAAATTTTCTTAGGTCTACAGTTCAACCCAATAAAGAGCCATTTCCTCCTATCTAAGAAAGCTACTGTCTTGGGAACTCTCATCTCTCAATCAACTAGAATGCAATTCAAATATGCTCCTTTGTTGTATATTAGACTACCAGTCTCTAATAAAAGACTTACATATGCAAAATTCATTCCATTTCTAGAGAAAATATAGAAAAGGATCAATTCATGGGTTAACAACTCTCTATCTTATGCGGGGAAGGTACAACTCATCAAATCGTCATTGAATTCTCTCCATATTTATTGGATTCTCACAGCTTTCTTTCTCAAGGAATCATTAAGACCATTGAAAGAATCCAATCATCCAAATGGGGATAAAGGGTTAGCTAAAGTGAAGTGGGCTGATATTTGCTTTCCTAAAGATGAAGGATGGTTAAATATAACCCCTATCAAGATCACAAATCAAGTGTTAATCTTGAACAGATTATGGTGGATTCCCATGGATAAAAATTCGCTTTGGGTGAAATGGATCTACTATTATTTTCTCAAAGAAAGAAGCCTATGGAGCATTCAAAAATCTACCTCATACTATCATTTTCTCAATCAGATTTTGAAGTTAAGGGATAAAATCAAGGAAGACAGCATTTGCACAATTAGGAATGGAAAAATGACATATGTCTTGTTTGATAATTGGTCTAACTTGGGACCCCTGATACATCATTACAATAGCCGAAGCAATCCACAAACCTCTTCACTTAAGCTTAAACTTAGCTCTATGATTACAGACGGTACATAGAACTTTCCTAAATAATTGAGGCATCTCCAACCATCCTATCAACCTTAACAAACTTTCGGGATACATTCTACTGGCAGAATCAACCTATTCCTAAACTCACCAATAGCACCACCAAAGATCTGCTAAAAATTAGGAAGGATAAGGTGGAATGGAATATAATTATTTGGATCAAGGTTCTACCCCCAAGAGTATCCTATATATCATGGCTAACAATCCAAAATAGAATAAATACAATGGATAGAATGTCGTATTTGTAAATGGACAAAACTTGTCTAATTTGCTCAAATCCATGTGTAAACATGAGATCATCTCTTCTTCACATGTCCTTACAGCAGCTATGTATGGGGTTCTATATCTAGCAGATGTCTATGGTTAAATCTTGGGAACATAATCACAGAGAAAGTACAAACATTGTCCAATCACTCAAACCTCACAACCTAGATATATAGATCCACGTCCTATCTTTAGGGCTTTGTATATATGAGTTATGGAAGCAAAAGAACCTTAGACAATTTGGTGGAATCAAATCACCCAAAGAGGTTCTTACATCTGAAATATTACGACAACTCAGAGAGCTCATCCTACTGAATAATCTTAACCAAACATGTAACAGAAACATTTGAACCTGCCTCTCTGAATGTTTAAGAGGCTAAGCGTTTCAACACAAGAGCATGTAAGAAAATCAAAGGACATAAACATAAGGAAAGTAAAAGAAAGTGGAAATTGCTTTAGGGAGAATCAATATGCAAGGTGAGATGTATTTTGGGTAATGTAGGATAAAAGTCATCAAGCTAGTGAAGTAGAAGTAACACTCATGGAGATATCATGTGCACAAGTTAACATTCATTTAGAATTGGGTACTGTCAGCTATGATGAATGCAACAATTATATTTCACAACTCAATTTAAGTCTTACACCATAAACCACATGATAACACAAAGGGTGCTCCATCCAAAACAACATCTGCCTCATATGTAATATATTCAAACCACCTATTCAATACAACTTTAAGAGAAACCAGTAATTAACAACTTTTCATAACAATTGTATTTCCTCCTTGATACTTTTATTCAAACTCACAAAAAAAATCTTTTCTTTTCTTTTTCTTTCTCTTTTTTTAAAATATAACGATGACAGAAGCTATATCAATATGAGAATTCATAATATGATATTTTAACAAATATAACCAACTCATTTGTATGCACACCCCCACACTTAGGCTTTTGTACAGGCATAGTCACCAATAATTAACAAATGCTCCACTAGCCTTACGGCTTGGGTAGGAAATTTGGTTAGGTTTCAAAGCATGTAATGTGGTTTATACAAAAGGAAAGGTTAATAACGCTCAAAGTGGGTTAACAAAGGAAAATTCATATAAATGGGTAGGCTATTTGGCTAATGTAGCTCGTAAACAATAAAGAATGCCTAATCATTTTCATGATAATGCATGTGATAAAAATGTGGTCTTGAATAGAAAATCAAAGCAAAGTCAGGATGTAAATGTCATGAAGGTCACACATAAATAAAAGAAAATGAGACTGATATGGATGTGTCAGTCTATATAGTGTCAAAATCTCATTTGTTTGTATCTACCACTAGTCACTACTTTTTTAAAGATAATGCATATTGACCAATAACAAGAGCAAAAGTACATGCTAAAATTGCCATGAATTCTATAAGTCAATTCACTGTCTAATCATGACTATATAATCCTAGAAGTAAAAAAAGAGAAAATGTTTATTTGTTTGTTTTATTCTCTCTCTCATTTCGTTGATAACTTACAAACAAGTCAGAGCAAACAAACTTAAAAACACACATGCATATAAGAAAGAAATGTAAAAATGTAAAGGAAAAGAAATTAACCTTCCTTGGGTTGCTTCCCAAATAGCACCTTTAGTTATTATCGCTGGCTTAACTCCTCATTTTCCTTATCACATGACAAAATTATGATCTTTGGGTGTCACATGCATTTGCTCCACTTGAGGTTCTTCAGGATAGGGCCTCAGTTGATGATCATTCACATACATTGGCTTCCCTATCTTCAAATTTCCAATCTCTATTGAGCCTCAACACTCTTGGAATATCTCTTCACCCTTCTCTTCCTCGTTTACTTTCTTCAATCTGTTAAGTAAAGTTGAAGGATTAGTTTACAACTATTAGGAACCCAGTATTTACCTTTGAGCTAAATGATATGTCTTTTTCTCCTTCGAACTCCTCCTCCACTTCTTCAACACAAGCAATTTCTTGAGTAGTTCTCTTAAGATTCTCAAGCTCCTCTTCACTTTGTAAGGTCTCTGCACTAACGTTGCTTGGGTACACCTCGGGTTGATATGGTTGCTCTCCTCGCTTTGTGATGCTAGGCGATCAAGAGCTTCCATCATTTGACCCATATTGCTTGTCATATTTTGGAGTCTAGACATTGTATCTTGGTGAAATTGCATCATATTCTGTTGAAGTTGCATCATATCCTCCTGGAACTATTGTACACTATGTTGAAGTTGAATATTGTTAGTAGTTATAATATTAAGCAAGTATTCCAGAGATGTACCTTAAGTCGTGAGAAGCAGCTTCTAGTCTATACATGAATTGCTGTGTGTCATGCTTACTATCAAGGAAGTAATTATGTCAATTATCTCATCTATAACTAAAGTTTGTTTGATCACTCTAAACATGATTATACGATTGAGAATATGAGTTGTAGGAAAAATTACTTCCGTCCATGTAAATTTTTTTCTCTTAACATACAAACACTAAACAAAAAGTGAAAAGAGTAAGAAATAACTGAAAAGAAACTAATTATAAACAAATATATACAAAACATAATTAAAATAATTAAAATAAAAAGTAAAGCACCACACTTCCCGACAACGGTGCGAAAATTGACGTAGCGCGTCATAACACTATTCAAAATAACTAGACCTACAACTATAGCAGTGGTGAGTCTAGGTCGATCACACAGAGTGTGTTTGGTGAGCTTTTGTTATGAAAAGCATTGGTGTTTAGGTTTGGGTGTGTTTGTTTAAATAACAAAATAAAGTAAATTTAAACTAATAAAGCAAATTAAAGAAAACAATATAAAAATGATGAAAAGTATTGAATACGTTAGGGACCTGGTCATCGGTTCAATCTCAGCCTACACACAGTTAAACATATTTTATTGAATTGTTGTTCTCATACCTCTCCTAGCAACTATTAATCGTAGGTTAACAATAACCTCTGTTAACCCTGGTTTTCCTTTAGGTCATGTTTAATTAAGAGACACTCGTTAATTAAACCTAACTATCGAACAACCTAAAACAAGCTCTCTAGATTTAATTAGATAGTTGTATTATGAATTAGGAAAATAGATTAATCAAGGCAACAACTACACAAGCTTGGGTAATTTAACGTAACCTATGTTATCCTTAATGATTAAAAACCATTAGTTGTTACAAATGAATCTCAATATAAGAATTACAAATTATATTGAAGATTCTAGCAATATCTAAACATAACAATTATGGATTGTGTTTAAGATTCTAATAATGGATTCAAACGTAAACAATCTAATGCGAATGAGAATAATAATCATTTATACATAAAAACCTAAATCCATAAGCATAGGATAACATAATCAATCCCTAAGAGAGAAAGAACAACGAATACAATGGAGAGATTGTTTAACCGGGTTCTTCGGTGTCAATGTCATCTTCAAAATGGTGTCAAAAAGCTTAACCCTCTATAGGTCTCCCAAATATCTCCTCTGTCGCCCCTCTTTTGTTTCACGAAACCTTTAAACATTTCCTCCAACTTTTTATAATGTTTCTACCGTCAAACGATACTAAAAACTAAGGTTTTGGGACAATTGTATAACAGCCACGTGAGTATGTGTGTCATGGGCAAGAGGGTGTGAGAAGTTTCTCACGCCCATGACAAACTTGTCATGGACGTGACATGACTCTCACGATCATGACTAATTTGTCATAACCATGAGACACATCTCATGGCCATGCATGTCTTGTCCTCTCTTACTATAATCCTTCTCTTTCTTGCTCCATGAAGACAAGTGTGTGTGATCTTAAGAAGATAACACAAATATAGTGCTTTCGATTCACTTTAGCTTTTTCTCTTTTGAATTGTACCTAAAACCAAATATAAACTAAAGTGAATGTCTTAAACATTTCGTATCATTAATCACTAAGTGTTATGGAATAAATGTATAATCAATTAAGCACATATCACACACTAATAACTACATTTACTCTTAAGGCCAAATTGTCCTCACTACACACACACACACACACACACACACACTCCATTTCATTTTCTTTCTAATTTTTCAATACAATTCACCTAAGGTCCATGCCAAGCATCATCCAAACACATCATAAACCATTTCAACTTCATCACTTTCCATATACACTTCATATACAAATTTTTCCGAATAATAACATAACACTTCATTTAATAATTCTAATGTCATAAATACATTTAATGACCATCTATAATCACATTCACATGGTCATTACATCATAACCATACTTTTATACCAAAAATACCCTTAAGGCTAAACATATTTTAAATTAAACTTTTCCAATTCAATTCCAATTCATTCCTTTTCTTCATTAGCATCAAAACCATGCTATGAACGTCATGAAACATCAAAATAATTTTTTTGGATCAAATCACACTAGAATCACTTTCTATGGCTGATCCTCTCATTCTTTATTCTTGGTTTACTTTCTTGTTTTCAACTCTTAAATGCTTCCAAACTTATTATCTACTCTATGGGAAGTCAAAAATTATCATTGATGTTAAACACATCCATCCCATACGAAAACCCATAAAAATTAGAAATTTAAGTTAGAGAAACTTACCACTTTTTTCTCCAATCTTTTGGGTAATTGGTAAGCACTTAGTTTTGATCAAGATCTCTCCAAATCATGGTCCAATTCTATAAAAAATGACTGCACTCTTCTTCTTCTTTCTTCTTGGCCAAAATTCACTTTGCTTCTCTCTTCTTTTCTTTTATTTTTTGGTCTATCACGTTTATCACCAAATGAAGCTAATTTGTCTTACTTTTTGCTTTTTATACTCTCCATTAATGCTACACATGTCACTCTCTATTTGTTCTTCTTCTAATGACTCATCAATCCACTATCTTCTTGTAAAAAGACCAAATTGCCCTTTATTGAATTTAATTTACCAACTAATCGAATTAAGTTCTATAAAATATTTTGTAACCATCTTATTATCAAATTAACCATCAAATACTCTAATTATGGTCAATACTTATTGATTGGATACTTTAACAAATTTTCAGATAGGTTTAAAATCATTAATACCCATTGTTTTCCAAAAAGGGCATTTTAGTCCTAAACTTTTGGAACTCCCAAAATCCATCCGATTAGACTTATTTTTGATCTGTTTCACTATCATTATACTCTAATACTTATTATGGATGTTTTTCAACGTTTCAGGGTTGGGTCTTCCAAAATCACTATTCACCCATATTTACTATTCATCCAAAAATATTATTCATGAAAAATAAAAATTCATATTTAATGAAAGGAAAGGTTCTGGATTTTACAATCACCCCTCCTTATACAAACTTTATCCTCGAAATTTCACTAAGTATATCTGTTCAAAACAGGTGGAGATACAATGTACGCATTTGCTACTTAGGCTCCTATGTAGCTTCCTCTACCGCGTGATTCCTTCATAGTATCTTAACCAAAGGAATGATCTTATTACATAGAACTTATTCTCTGTGGTTGAGGATTTGTATTAGTTCCTCCTCAAAAGTCAAATCTTTCTTTAAGTTCACCAGTTGTTCTATGATTACATGCGAAGCATCCGCTAGGTACTTACGAAGCATAGATATATGGAAGACATTTTGAATCCTCACGAGCTCATGTGGTAGCTTCAATTGAGCCATTGGACCAATTCTTTCTATGATCTCATACAATCCCATGTAATGCGGACTTAACTTACTGCATTTCCTAAATCTAAGTACACCTTTCCAAGGGGAAATCTTGAGAAATATTTTAGCTCCAATTTCAAATTCAAGATCCCTACGGCGATTATCTGCATAACTTTTCTGCCTATCCTGAACTATCTTTAATTTGTCTTGAATTACTTGAATTTTATTTTTTGTCACCTTTACAAGCTCGAGACCTATCAGTTTCATTTCACCTACTTCATCCTAACAAATTAGAGTTCTGCATTTTCCCCTATAAAGTGCCTCATATGGGGCCATGCCAATACTAACCTGATAATTATTATCGTACGTGAACTCTATTAGTGATAGGTGCATGTCCTAACTCCCCCTTAAACTCCATGACATAGGATCTAAGCATATCCTTAAGTGTTTGGATAGTCATCTCTGACTATCCATTCATCTAGGGGTAAAAAGCAGTGCTAAACTTCAAGCATATACCTAAGGTTTTCTATAAACTGGGTCAAAATCTCTATGTAAACCTAAGGTCACGGTCTGAGACAATAGAATTCGGCATACCATGGAGACTGACTATTTCATCCATATAAAGTTGGGCTAATTTGTTTAAGGGATAATTATTCTTGATTGGAAGAAAATGTGCGAACTTTGTTAACCTGTCTACTATCACCCATATAGCATCATGCCCACTCTACCTCCTTAGAAGTCCTACTACGAAGTCCATAATAATCTTCTCCCACTTCCATTATTGGATAAGGAGGGGCCGCATTAATCCCATAGGCTTCTCATGTTCTACTTTTACCTGTTGACAAGTTAGACACTTAGAAATGAATTATACTATTTCCTTCTTCAAGCCTCTCCACCAATAGTATTCTTTGAGAGTGTGGTACATTTTCGTGCTACCCAGATGCATAGTATAAGCTAAGGAATGAGCTTCTTCTAAGATATTTTCTTTAAGTCTCTTATATCCGGTACAGATAATCATTGCCCCCTCATTAATGTACCAACTTCCTTGATTATAAGATCTATTATTTTCCCAGTCTCAACTTCGGTTTTCAATTTCATTTGCTGTGGATCTTGTTTTTGTCCTTCTCTAACCCCATCCACCAAAATGGGGCGAACATGAAAAGTAACAATTAATGCCCCTGAGTCTACCATATCCAATCTCACTCCTAGAGACCTCATTTCCACTAGAAGTGGTAATATATCATCTTCAGTTATGTTATCGAACTGGCAAGTCTCCCACAATCATAATCTTTTATTAACTCCAACCATACCCTCTGCCTCATGTTTAGTTCCTTATGAGTAAACAAATAGTTCAAACTTTTATGATTAGTGAAAATCCTACAAGGAACACCATACAAGTAATGCCTCCAAAATTTCAATGCAAAAATCACTGCTGCTAACTTTAGATTGTGAGTGTGGTAGTTCTGCTCATGCTTCTTTAATTGCCTAGAAGCATTGGCTATAACCTTATCATTCTGTATAAAAATACACCATAACCCCTGTGATGGCGTGCAGTTGTTGTGGTGTTTAGGGGTGATGGTTGAAGTTTTGTAAAATCTGGAATTTCTCAAATATAAACGAACAGACAGATTGTAAGGTGAATTTCGGACAAATGACTTGGAATTTGGAGGTAATTCTTTAAGCAAAATTGTAGAATAGGATGTGGCATACAACTTTGGTGAATGAAGTTTATTAATCAGATCAATGGGTGAAAAGTTATGAATTTTTTAATTCAAATATGTTCTGGAAATCGTGGCTGCAAATTAGACGATTTCAAAGCACATTTATGGATAAACGGCTGGGTATTTCGGGCGGTTCTTGAGGCTAAATTGAAGTTCAAGAAGTGAACTACAACATTGCTGAAGGAATTTTGTCGAAATGATGAGTAAGGAAAAAGATATGATTTTTCTTGTTTTGGACGTTCTGGATTAAGAATCTGGGCGGATTTGATGTGAAGAATTTGACTGAAATGGAAGATTAGATGAATGAAAGGGAATGATCAGGTGAATAAGGAACGATAATTAAGTGTTTTTGGACTACACACAAAACCCAATTGATCGGTTTTGGAAACTAACAAAACCTAAATAAAGATGATAACTTGCAAAAGCAAATCTCTCTCACGATTTGAAGTTGATAATATTTCTTTAAATGTAGGAGAGCTTTACACCTTATATATAAGGAAATAAGGCAAACAAAAAAAATCACATAATTCGGTTTCTCACCAGCCATTAAGTCACCATAAAACATCATTAATAAGGAAATAAAATAAACATAACTTAATATAATAAAAGGTCTGATCGTAAAGGAAATAAAGCAACATAAAGAGGAGAATTGGAGTCTTTATTTATCTCCTTAATTCAGCCAGACCTAGGAATGAAATGGGCTGCATTTGAACCTTAAATTGGGCTGCAAATTAAGTCTAACACAAGTAAAAATGTACAGCACACATTGAACTTGTTGATTGGAACACCTTATGCAATTTTAGCTTAAAAAATAAGTGCTTTGTGAATTCAAAATGGCTTTAACAAAACTGTAGTTTTAAGATCAAGTTAGGTTCTTCTTCACCATCGGATCATCATCATCACCATCATCACTTTCATTTGGACCAATCAAATCAAGGCCCATGTTTATAACCTCTTGTATGACTTGGCTTGATGGTCTTCCATCATTCTCCCATTCTTGGGAGGACTTACCTTCATCCCTGAACAGTAATAGGATGACTCCACCATAATCAACATCATGCCCATGAATAATCAAACAGTGAACTCCATAGTTATATTTCAAAAGTTTTTAATATTACCACAAAGAGTTTTGGAGCTTGGTCGCAAGATTTCACCTTTAAAAAGCTTCAACAAACTAAAACATCCAACTTGCCCTATTGTCTTCATCCAATCACACTAAGTTTTATTCACATAGTCATGAAACATAAAAGCTTCTATTTGGTGTTTATGTGATAATTGGCTTGGTGGAATGTCATAAGGGTCAATGTAGGTGTGCGGAGAGATTTCTAAAAGTGAGAATAGTGCAAAAGATTCTTCTTCATGAATGGTATTGTCTATGGTCGGCTTGTCCTCAAAGTTTGGTGGAGAACTACAAACTACAAGCACTTCTTCTTCAATATCATTTTCAACAAAAGGTGAAACATCATATGAAGCAATGTCATCATCAATAGACGCAACACAATCTATACTAGAGTCTACATGCTCAACATCATCAACAGATAGAGGTGTATAAGCATTTTTTACCTCATCTTCCAAATGAAATTCAATGGCTTCTTCATTGGAAAACTCCAACGATTCCTCCTTTTTTGCTTCATGTTGCATTGCTTTTTCAATATGTTCTTCGTCAAAGGACTCTAAACATTCAGTTTCTTCCAAGGATTCTAAATTTCCGGTCACTCCTTCCTTTTCAAAGGATTGCCCCCAATATTCAGCCTCCTCTCGAATTGCTCTTTCAATTTCTTGAACCTCTTCAATTGTGATAGGTTGAAGATTAGGACATTCAAATGCAAAGTGTCCAAAACCCCAACATTTAGGACATCTCTTGTGTTCATAGGGCGGAAATTCTTCACAAGATTGCTGTAAATAATCGGCCTCTAGCTCTTCATGACCATTGATTTCATGTTCATACTCATAGGGCTCATATTCATAATAATCTTCTTCATAATAATAGTAGTCATCGTCATAAGTTCGTTCTTCATAATAATAGTAGTCATCATCATAAGTTCGGTTTACCTTAAAGACTCGAGAATCCAAACTGTAAATTACTTCATCTTCTTCCTTTCTCCTTCTCCTTTTTTCTTCCTCAATGTTCCATGCCTCAAGTTGATGGCGCAATTCTCTCTGCCTCCTTCTTTCTTCAATATCACGAAGAGTCATGGAGCAGACTCAAAACAAATTAGACTAGTTTAAGGAGAAAAATTATTCCCCAAAGTAAACGACCATCAAATAAGCGCAAATTTGACAGAGAGGCTTACAACACATCAATGTATAAACCTTCATTCCCAACATCCTAGGTCGTCAAATCCATGGCTCTGATACCAACTGATGACGTGTGGAGTCTGGTGGTGGCCGAAGTTGATAGTGATGGTGTCCGGAGGTGATTTGTGAAATTTGAGAAGTTTTTTTTAGTTCTCGCGGATACGAACAGACAATCGGATCAAACGACTGAGAATTAGGTTTCTAGGAAAGAAGAGACGTTGTAGAACTTTTTGTGAACTACAATTTAGAATCAAGAATCAGGTCGAACGGATAAGGGACGATCAACTTAGGTTGATTTTTTTGAATACATGTCTGGCAAGGCGGTTGATTGGCGATGGTTGGGAAAACTCGAAATTTTGAGACTGTTGAAGTTAGAACTGGGTAGAAAACCCTTCTGGAGATTTCTAGTTTAAGAAGTGAACAACGCTATGGATTTTTAATCACCTAAATTGGACAATCACACAAAAAGTTATGAATTTTCTCGTACAACTGTTGAGATAGAATTCTAGCGATCAAATCAAATGGAACTGTTAAGTCAAAATTGACTTACGTATTAATTGATTTTGATGACAAACAAATAGAAGTTTAAATGAAAAGCAGACGATATACACTAAAGAAAATCA
>JANZLH020389599.1:0-11541 GCA_026770325.2 Erythroxylum fimbriatum
TCGGGTCCCAACAGCAGGAGCCACCCCGGCTACACCAGCGCTGACGATGATGACCTCGGTGTCGGAAGCGTCAACGGATCTACATTCTTTATAAACACATGTACAAGGACAACGCTACTTGACGTTTTCTCCAAAACATTGTTCAGACATGTATAAGTACACTCATTACCACACAATAAGTTCCTAAAATCATATTAAAGGTTTAGAAATCAGTCCTAATTCAAAGAAAGTGTTAAACATTTCATACAAAAAAATTCAGAAATGCATGAAAGAAAGAATCATTCTCATTCCCTCCTCAAGGAAACGACTGTAACCAGAAACCGTAACTAGATTTACTAACCATTCATGTGCGGCTTTAGTCCAATATTAACACAGTTACATGGCTCCAAAAAAAAGAAAAGAAACAGTAGAGAAAACGAGAGAGTTATGAAGCATATCAGTTTGCATCATTCTCCAACAGACAAATACTAGTGTATGCGCAAAAGGGCATGCGAGGATTTGAAAAAAAACAACAATAATAAGGAGAAATGAAAAGATAATAGATAAAGTGCAACCGCGTCTCAAACCCTTAGCGTAGCATTTCCTCATGAATAGACATTAGGTTAAAATTTCTAAAAGTGTAGTTTGAGAATTAATTAAGTTATTAATATAAGTACAAACTCTTTTAATTAGGATTAAAGAAAAAACTAAACGATCGAAGGAGAATATCTTTATCACATTATTTATTGAGGAAGTTACTGGTACTGACTTCGCCCTCCTACCCCTTTCCTTTTTTTCTAATCCTCTTGGGATAATTAGTAATATCGGGCTTTCCCATTTCTACTCTTTGGTTGTTTTTTCTTTCTTTTTTTTTTTAATTTTTCATTAGGAAATTGTGCTTGGTATTGTATGGAGTCAAAATCAAGTTGAGGAAGTTGGTGCATGCTCAACTAAGACATGGAAAGGATAGTTTACATTACTGTGGTCCCAGAGGATCAACTGGTAAAGAAAGTGTGTGATTATGTTAATTTAAATGGGGGTTGGTCCTGGGGTGAGTTCAGTAGGTTTCTTCCTCCTGATATAATTTTAAGAATTGCTGCAACCTTCCCGCTCCGCCACTCCCAGGAGGCAGATCAAATGTATTGGTCATCGGAGCCTAGTGGTTGTTTCTCAACACGATCAGCATATCGCTTTCTTCGCCAGCATATATGCTCACATCGAAATAAGATATGGCAATTGATTTGGGCTTAGAAGGGTCCGAAACGCATTCAAACGCACTTATGGTTAGTTGTGAAATACAAACTTATGACTAACGGGCGGTGTTTTCAGCTTTCATTGGCAGACTCTCCAGCCTGCTTGGAATGCCCAAATCATAAAGAATCCTTAGCCCATGTCTTCAAGGACTGCTGGCGAGCCCGCATGTTTTGGAATAAACTTGTTGAGGTCTACTGTAGTGATTTTAATACTTGGTTTGCAAGCAATCTGTCAACTGATGTTAGGATCCAAAGTGACTGACATTGGCCTTTGGTATTTGGTGTGGTACTTTGGAAGCTTTGGGAATGGCGAAATGAGCGATGTTTTAACCTCGGCTCGCTTAAAGTACATCACATCGCCGAAATTCACTCCTATGTTCAGGGCGCGATTTTGGCCTAAAGTCTGCAATGTGATGTCTCACCTCACCATGCACAAGGGAGAAGGGTTCTTGAAGTTAGCTGGCAGAAACCACGAGAAGGATGGGTTAGTCTGAGCACTGATGGATCCTCTAAGGGGAACCCCGGTCTGGCATCAACTGGTGGGTTGATTAGGGATGCTAGCGGCCATTGGCTAGTAGGCTTTGGTGCAAATTTGGGGTTTTGTACGTCCTGACAGGCATAATTATGGGCAGTCTATCATGGATTGAGTCTTGCTTGGTTACATAGGTATTCCAGGGTGGATTTGACTATCAATTCTGCAATGGTGGTGTCCAGTATTTCTAGTGAGCATAGTCAGGTGATTAATACGATGGTTCCAGTCATCAAAGATTTGATGTCCAGGAATTGGGAGGTGCGGGTGAGCCATGTATATCGGGAGGGCAATCGTTGTACGGATTGGTTAGCCAATTATAGCTATAGATTGCCATTAGGAGTTCACTAGTTTTGCGATGTTGTTGAGGGTATGTCTTCTTTGTTGTTTGCAGGCTCAGTTGGGGTATTCTTACCTTGTGTCACTCACCTGTAATTTTCTTAATTGGGCTTAGGCCCCGTTACTTAACAAAAAAGAAAGTGTTGTTTATCATTTTGGAGCCAAGGAGTCTTTATTAGATCATTATACACTTTGATTAGGTCATTTAAACAAAACCGAAATCTTTTAGGAACTTTAATTGTTAATTTTAAACACTCAGCCAACCACCTGATCCCATATGTCAAAAAGAGCATAATTGGCCCTCCTTCTTGCATGTTCCAACTTTGAAAAGGTTAAATACTAGTGTGAATTCAACAAGATTCCTCTTGTTTTAATTATTAACATGCTAAGCTTTGCTTTGGTATAAAATTAGCCGGAAAGGAAGCCACCCAATGTAGGTGGTCGGCTGAGGGTATAAACAAAAACATGTCAAGTTATTAGGTTCTTGCATTTTATAGTAAATGGTTAATAGAAGTTTCCTCACAGATAAAAGAATTATATCACTCCCAGTTCCTTCTTTTCTAAATCCTTCTTTTGTTTATTTTGTGTTGTATTTTAGAATTAATCTATTCTTAATAAAATATTCCTAATTCATGTCGAATTGATAACGAATCTCACTAGTGTCACCAGTGAGAATCATACCACACGTCTATTTCATTTCTTAACAGTATAGCAACAATCAATGTTTAATTAAGTAACGAAGGTTCTCTCCTCAAGTGCTTGGCAAATAGAAGAATGACAGATTCCTAGATCATATAACACCCAAAAGAAAAGGAAAAAGGTATAAAGGATGCTTGTCAAAATAACATTGGAGATGTTAAAATCTTGTCAAGTAATAGTAAACAACTAAGCATGGCCTTGTCTCGCTTGACTGGCTCCCATAACTGCTCCTTTGCTTCCATTTTTGCTCAAACCTATTTTGCAAGAAACTCCAAGAATGGAGTGAACGATCGGAGAAGAGAATGAGAAATTGGTTGCTCTTTGTAGATGTGTATTCAATGCTGTACATGATTTATATATACATGTTGGGTTTATTTCTCTCGACAAAAAAGTAAAGCTGTACAAATAAAGGTATGTTGTGGTGTACTGTGTCTGTTGGCTATGCAAATGAAGGTGTGCTGTGGTGTACTGTGTCTGTTGCTATTTTCATGCGTTGTTCCTTTATGCTCTGTCTTTGCTTTGTCTTTTCTCTGCTAGGCATTTGTTCCATGTGCAATGGTCTTTGTATCTGAAGCCCATTGGATCATATATTCTAACACCCCCTCCTCAAGTTGGATCATCAATGAGACCCAACTTGGAAATGTTGTTCGAAAAATTCAGTGCAGTGAGAGACTTTGTGAAGTTGTTGGCAATTTGATGTTGCGATGGTAAGTGATGTGTTTGTATGAATCCATCCTTGACAGCATTTCTAACCAAGTGACAATCAATCTCCACGTGTTTTGTCCTTCTTTGAAAGACTGGATTTTCGGATATGTGTATGGCATCCATGTTATCGCAATAAAATGGGATAGGTAGTTTCGATTTTACCTACAGATCTTGCAGAACATACAAAATCCACCGTAACTCGCATAGAGTGTTTGCCATGCTCCGATATTCAGCTTCGGCATATGAGCGACTGACTGTGTGTTGTTTCTTGTTTTTCCATGATATCGGGGCATGTCCGTAGAGTATGCAATAGTCGGTTAATGACTTGCGAGAATACGCACAACCAGCCTAATCGGAATCGGAATAAGCCTTAAGTTCTGGATTTGTTTGAACTTGGTAAAATAGTTTTTTCTTTGCTGACCCGTTCAAGTATCGTAATACATGTACCATAGCGTTCCAATGGGGCTGTCTTGGTGTTGTGTTGAATTGACTTAGTTGTTGGACAGCGTAGGTGATATCCGGTTGTGTAAAATTCAGGTATAACAGTTGTCCCACAATTCTTCTGTATTTTTCAGGATTGGGCAATAGAGCTCCATCATCAATGGATAACTTGGTGCCTTGTGAAATGGGCACGACAGCTGTTTTTAAGTCACCACATCCAGCATCTCGAATGATGTCCTTGATGTACTTTGATTGGGACAAAGACATCCCTCCATCAAACCTTGCAATTTCGACTCCGACGAAAAATTTTGCACTGCCCAAGTCCTTGATTGTGAATTTGTTGTGTAGATGCAGTTTAATCAACCTGATGATATCTTCATCTGATCTAACCAATAGCAAGTCATCTATATAAATCACGATTGAGATAAAGGAATCATGGTTACCTCTCGTAAACAAACAGTTGTCTGATTCAAATTGTATAAAGCCGATATCCTTAAGCGTTGTGGTGAGCTCTTTGCTCCAATGGCACCCGGTTTGTTTTAGGCCATATAAGGATTTGTGGAGTTTGCAAGCTTTCCCTTCTGGTGCTCGATAACCCTGTGGAGGTTTAATGTATATATCTTCCTCTATGGACCCATGAAGGTATGCGTTGTTGATGTCACAATGTTCAACTAACCAGTTTTGTGCGGCAGCCATGGCTAATAGTGTCCGAATCATTGTCACCTTTGCTACCGGAGAAAAAACTTCCAAATAATCAACACCAGCACGTTGATTAAATCCTTTTGCGATAAGCTGGGCTTTTCTTTTGTCTATCGTCCCATCAGGATTTCTTTTTATCTTATAGATCCATTTGGTTTCAAGTGCCTTCTTTCCTCGTGGAAGATCAACGACGGACCATGTTGAATTATCTTCCAGCGCGTCTAACTCACAAATCATAGATTCCACCCATAATGGGTCATCTTTGGCAGTTTCATACGACAACGGTTCATGGTCAGTTGATACATTTTCCATAAACGTAAGGAACGATTGAGAGAAAGTGATATCAGGGAATGTATTGTTGTGGGAACAGACCTGGACTGACGACGTTGTAGCAATTGGTGTAAAGGCAGCGGAGATATTTGTGACATAATCATCCAAGTATTTTGGTCGCGGTCGGTTTTGTTGGCTTCTGCATTGGGTGAGCTGCTGAATTGTGTGAGGTTGAGTTAGTGATGGTGGCGGCAAATGGGTGTTGGGGTCTTGAGGTGTGTCAGGTAGGTTAAGGTGTTGGTCTTGCTCCATTTGTATTAATGGGTTTGGTGAGTGTAATGGTCTTTCTTGCAGATCAGTATGGTTTCTATTGGTCATTTGGTTTTGTGTGTCAGAAATGGGTTTTTGGTGGGAGTTATTATTTGGCCCAAAGTTGAACATGGGTAAATCTCTGGGTTGGTCTTGTGTCTCGGTGGTTTTTGTCTTGTATAGGCATATTTCCTCATGAAAAAACACATCTCTTGAGACAAGTACCTTGTTTGTTTGCAGGTCAAATAATTTGTATGCTTTTTGGCTGGACACGTATCCTAGAAACAAGCACTTGTGGACTCTGGGTTCTAATTTTTTTTTGAAGGGCTTAGTGTTTGTTGCATAGCATAGACATCCGAATGTCCTTAACGCATCATAACTGGGAGGTTTGTTGTATAATTTTTCATATGGTGTTTTCCAACCTATGGTTTTTGATGGTAGGCTGTTTATAATAAATGTGGATGTTAGGATGGCTTCCCCCAAAAAACTTGTTGGTAAATTGGCTTGAAACATTAGGGCCCTTGTGATTTGAAGCAAATGCTTGTGTTTACGTTCCACAACACCGTTTTGTTGCGGTGTATATGGACAAGTCCGTTGGTGTTGTATGCCTTTACTTTGGAATAAATCGGTACAATTTTTATTTACAAACTCGGTACCGTTGTCTGTACGAACACATAGGACGGATGATGAAAATTGGGTTTGGATCATTTGTAAGAAAACCTTAAGCAACTTGTGAACTTGGTTCTTACTACTTGTTAAGTAAGTCCACGTTGCACGAGAATACTCGTCTACAATGGTGACAAAAAAATTTGACCCATCTATATTTGGTGTCTTACATGGTCCCCACAAGTCTAAATGTAAAAGCTCAAATGGATTTTTTGCCGTAATTTCATGTTTTGGGAAGGATTTTCGTTGTTGCTTAGCTAAAGGGCAAATTTCGCATGAATGATTTTTGGGAGTTTTCCCGGATAAAATGGGTAAATGGGATAACTTGTTTCTAGATACGTGTCCAAGTCTAAAATGCCACAAATCAAAGTCATTGGATACATTGTAAGCTACGACATTGTTTAGGTAAAATTGGAGTGATGGACCTTGAAGTGTTTTCTTGGGCAGAAAATGTCTTGGAGTCAACTTGTAGATACCGCCCGCTGCCTCACAAATCGCTACAATGTAATTAGTCGTTGGGTCCTGTAAAAACACTTTATCAGCAATAAATATGGCAGCTAATTTATTTTGTGTAGCGATTTTGTGAACGGATAAAAGATTGTGGTGAAATGTAGGTATACACAAAACGTTTTTAAGGTTCAAAGATGGTGACACTGTGGCATCTCCTACATGTGTGACAGATCTGCTAGTTCCATCAGGTAATGTAACATGGTTTATTTCATCATTTTCGGACAGATTTTGAAGAAAATTGGGGTTTACGCACATATGGGTAGAGGCACCGGAATCGACTATCCATGAAACGTTGTCATATTCTTTACTATCAAATATGAGCGAGTTATGAGAGATACCTGAAAAGTTGTTATACGCGCCTTGATTGGCTTCCATACTACTTTTACCTTTGACAAACTTCATGAGTTCATGGACTTGCTTAGCAAGAGATTCGACATCAACCAGTGGTTTCTCCTCCATTTTCGACGGTCCCTCCACCTCTCCTGTAAATCCATCGACTATTGCTGCTGCAAAGTTCTGTTTCCTTTTCTTTTTTTGTAACTCTTTGTACCACTCTGGTATACCGTGCAACTGAAAGCATGTTTCCCTTAGGTGCCCTTTTTCATGGCAATAGTCACAGTGTTTTTCATCCATTCTTCCAGCCGTCTTCCTGCTTAACCCTTCCCTGTTATAACTGTGTTTTCTAACAGTCCCATTGTTAGCCAATAATGCTATACCCATCTGTCCTACTCCATTGGAATCAACACAAACAGATTTTTGTTTTTCAATGGTCAAAATCATAGAATACGCCTTACTGACCTGTGGCAACGGATCCAACAACATAATTTGGCTAACTACATTAGCATATTCCTCCCTTAATCCTAGCAGAAAAGTTGTCAACTTGTTGTCATTCACCACATCAGTGTTATGTTTAAATGCATCACACACACACGTTTTCATAGGTCTTAGACAATCCAAGTCGTTCCACAATTTCTTCAACCTCGTGAAATAAGTCGTAACAGAATTGTTACCTTGACGGAGATTGTTTATCTCCTGCCTTAGCTGGTATAAGTGAGGTCCGCTGCTCTCTCCGTAACGTCCCTTGAGCTCGTCCCATAGGTCCTTTGCGGTGGTTACCATCAAGAATGAGTCAGCGATTTCCTTCGTAAGGGTGTTAAAAATCCAAGCGATGACCATGTTATCAGCGGTCACCCATTTTCTTGCCTTTGCTTCATCGGAGATGGGTTTCTCCAACTCTCCGGTGACAAATCTTAATTTATTTTTTGCCCTCAATGAAATTATCATCGACCGACTCCAGGATAAATAGTTGTTTCCATCCAGTGGTGTGTTGACCAAGATACTTCCTGGGTTTTCCGCCGGAGAAATGTTGTACGATTCGGCTTCGATGTCAAGGTAGGTTTGGTTATCACTTGTTTCGCCGGATACTTCTGAATCTTTGGTCATTTTGAGTTAATTTTGGATTTTTGGAGGTAGAGGGTCGAGAGCCACAAGGCTCTGATACCATGCAAGAAACTCCAGTAATGGAGTAAACGATCGGAGAAGAGAATGAGAGATGGGTTGCTCTTTGCAGATGTGTATTGAATGCTGTACATGGTTTATATATACATGTTGGGTTTATTTCTCTCTATAACAGATTGTGCATCATTACTCGACAAAAAAGTAAAGCTGTACAAATAAAGGTGTGTTGTGGTGTACTGAGTCTGTTGGCTGTGCAAATGAAGGTGTGTTGTGCTGTACTGTGTCTGTTGCTATGCGTTGTTACTCTATGCTCTGTCCTTTATGCTCTGTCTTTGCTTTGTCTTTTCTCTACTGAGTATTTGTTCAATGTGTGATGGGCTTTGGATCTGAGGTCCATTGGAGCATATATTCTAACACCTCCTCCTCAAGTTGGATCATCAATGAGACCCAACTTGGAAATGTTGTTCGAAAAAGTCAGTGCAGTGAGAGACTTTGTGAAGCTGTCGGCAATTTGATGTTGCGATGGTAAGTGATGTGTTTGTATGAATCCATCCTTGACAGCATTTCTAACCAAGTGACAATCAATCTCCACATGTTTTGTCCTTTCGTGAAAGACTGGATTTTCGGATATATGTATGGCTGCCATGTTGTCGCAATAAAATGGGAGAGGTAGTTTAGGTTTTACCTGGAGATCTTGAAGAACATACGAAATCCACCGTAACTCACATAGAGTGCTTGCCATGCTCCGATATTCAGCTTCAGCGGATGAGCGACTAACTGTGTGTTGCTTCTTGGTTTTCCATGATATCAGGGCATGTCCGTAGAATATGCAATAGCCGGTTAATGACTTGCGAGAATACGCACAACCAGCCCAATCGGAATCAGAATATGCCTTCAGTTCTGGATTTGTCTGGACTGGGTAAAATAGTTTTTTCTTTGCTGACCCGTGCAAGTATCGTAATACATGGACCATAGCGTTCCAATGGGGTTGTCTTGGTGCGGTGTTGAATTGACTTAGTTGTTGGACAGCGTAGGTGATATCCGGTCGTGTAAAATTCAGGTATAACAGTTGTCCCACAATTCTCCTGTATTTTTCAGGATTAGGCAATAGAGCTCCATCATCAATGGATAACTTGGTGCCTTGTGGAATGGGCACGGCAGCTGTTTTTAAGTCACCACAGCCAGCATCTCGAATGATGTCCCGGATGTACTTTGATTGGGACAAAAACATCCCTCCATCAAACCTTGCAATTTCGACTCCGACAAAAAATTTGGCACTGCCCAAGTCCTTGATTGTGAATTTGTCATGTAGATGCAGTTTAATCAACTTGATGATATCTTCATCTGGTCCAACCAATAGCAAGTCATCTACATAAATTACGATTGAGATAAAGGAATCATAGTTACCTCGCGTAAACAAACAGTTGTCTGATTCAGATTGTATGAAGCCGATATCCTTAAGCGTTGTGGTTAGCTCTTTGTTCCATTGGCGCCCGGCTTGTTTTAGGCCGTACAAGGATTTGTGGAGTTTGCAAACTTTCCCTTCTGGTGCTCGATAACCCTGTGGAGGTTTAATGTATATCTCTTCCTCTATGGACCCATGAAGGTATGCGTTGTTGATGTCGCAATGTTCAACTGACCAATTTTGTGCGGCTGCCATGGCTAATAATGTCCGAATCGTTGTCACCTTCGCTACCGGAGAAAAAACATCCAAATAATCAACTCCGGCACGTTGATTAAATCCTTTTGCGACGAGCCGGGCTTTTCTTCTGTCTATTGTCCCATCAGGATTTCTTTTTATTTTATAGATCCATTTGGTTTCAAGTGCCTTCTTTCCTCGTGGAAGATCAACGACAGACCATGTTGAATTATCTCCCAGCGCGTCTAACTCACAATTCATAGATTCCACCCATAACGGGTCATCTTTGGCAGTTTCATACGACAACGGTTCATGGTCAGTTGATACATTTTCCATAAAGGTAAGGAACGATTGAGAGAAAGGGATATCAGGGAATGTATCGTTGTAGAAACAGACCTGGACTGACGACGTTGTAGCAATCGGTGTACAGGCAGCGGAGATATTTGTGACATAATCATCCAAGTACTTTGGTCGGTGTCGGTTTCGGTGGCCTCGGCGTTGGGTGAGCTGCTGGATGGTGTGAGGTTGAGTTGGTGATGGTCGCGGCAAATGGGTGTTGGAGTCTTGAGGTATGTTGGGTAGGTTAAGGTGGTGGTCTTGCTCCATTTGTGTTAATGGGTTTGGTGAGTGTAAGGGACTTTCTGGCAGATCAGTATTGGTCATGTGGTTTTGTGTGTCAGAAATGGGTTCTTGGTGGGAGTTATTATTTGGCCCAAAGTTGAACATGGGTAAATTGCTGGGTTGGACTTGTGTCTCAGTGGTTTTTGTCTTGTATGGGTATATTTCTTCATGAAAAAACACATCTCTCGAGATAAGTACCTTGTTTGTTTATAGGTCAAGTAATTTGTATGCTTTTCGGCTGGACACATTTCCTAGAAACAAGCACTTGTGGGTTCTAGGTTCTAATTTGTCTTTGAAGGGCTTAGTGTTTGTTGCATAACATAGACATCCGAATGTCCTTAACACATCATAACTGGGTGGTTTGTTGTATAATTTTTCATATGGTGTTTTCCAATCTATGGTTTTTGATGGTAGGCGGTTTATAATAAATGTGGATGTTAGGATGGCTTCCCCCCAGAAACTTGTCGCTAAATTGGCTTGAAACATTAGGGCCCTTGTGATTTGAAGCAAATGCTTGTGTTTACGTTCCACAACATCGTTTTGTTGCGGTGTATATGGGCAAGTCCGTTGGTGTTGTATGCCTTTACTTTGGAATAAATCAGTACAATTTTTATTTACAAACTCGGTACCGTTGTCTGTACGAACACATAGGACGGATGATGAAAATTGGTTTTGGATCATTTGTAAGAAAACCTTAAGGAACTCGTGAACTTGGTTCTTACTACTTGTTAAGTAAGTCCACGTTGCACGAGAATACTCATCTACAATGGTGATTTTGTGAACGGATAAAAGATTGTGGTGAAATGTAGGTATACACAAAACGTTTTTAAGGTTCAAAGATGGTGATACTGTGACATCTCCTACATGTGTGACAGATCAGCTAGTTCCATCAGGTAATGTAACATGATTTATTTCATCATTTTCGGAAAGATTTTGAAGGAAATTGGGGTTTTCGCACATATGGGTAGAGGCACCTGAATCGACTATCCATGAAACATTGTCGTATTCTTTACTATCAAATATGAGCGAGTTATGAGAGATACCTGAAAAGTTGTTATACACGCCATGATTGGCTTCCATACTACTTTTACCTTTGACAAACTTCATGAGTTCCTGGACTTGCTTAGCCAGAGATTCGACATCAACCAGTGGCTTCTCCACCATTTTCGACGGTCCCTTCGCCTCTCCTGTAAATCCTTCTACTATTGCTGCTGCAAAGTTCTGTTTCCTTTTCTTTTTTTGTAACTCCTTGTACCACTCTGGTATACCGTGCAGCTGAAAGCATGTTTCCCTTAGGTGCACTACAAGAAAATTTGGTTTCAGCAACCAAATTCTCAGCAACCATAATAAAATGGTTGCTAATTATATATATTTTGCAACCAAAAATTATTTGGTTGCAATATATAAGTTACGTATATTTTTTA
>JANZLH020389660.1:0-11531 GCA_026770325.2 Erythroxylum fimbriatum
TATTTATTTATTTAGATAGTTAAATTTTCTTTTAATTTAATTTCCCAATCCTACCCAATCGATTAGTCCAATTAATTAAGTGATCCAAGCCTAGTACTTACACAATTACTCCCTGTGGGACGATATTATACTGTACTACTTGAAACTCGTGAACTTGCGGAATCACATCATATTTATATCATACAGAAAGAGCAAAATAGCAGACGATTTACTAGTAAGAAGATAGAGAAACACCAATTAGTTGATAGAGTTATCAATAGTATCAGAGCTTGCATCTATGCTAAATAGTAACAAGAGCTTTTGACTACAGATATGAAGAACATATGGGGCTTGTAATTTATGCATTTTTCATCCTAAGGTTATTTTTCTAGATTTGCTTTGTGTAACTAATTTTCCTTAAGAGCAATGGCGTACAACCTAGAACTCATTGTAATGTGGTAATAGATTCATCTATATAATACTTTATTCATTTTTCAAAAAAAAAAAGAAAGATAAGATCTGTTTGTTGTGCCAAGGGAATATTTGGTAATGTAAAGGTACTGTCTTCTATTGAGACACTTCAAGTCTTTTCCCTTTCTACTTTTTTCAGGACCAATTTAAGCAATTACAGTTATCATAAATATTGAGATCATGTACAAATATTCTGTAAATATTCTTTCTATAGTTTGTAATGAACTATAACTATTGTATATATACTTACAGGTGCAATGAGAAAAGGCAGAAAGAAAAATCTTAAAGCCTACAAAAACTAATATGGTATCAGAGTCGGCGTGAAATCATGGATGGAGGCAAACCTAAGGTGGAGGGAGTGATGAAGGAACAAACGCAAGAAAGACAATCTTTCCTTATGACATGACCTCAATTGATAATCCTGATTTGATGATTACCCAGGTTCAATTGAAGGGTGAATTATGATGATTGGGCGAGGTCTCTCAGGACTACCTTGATAGCACGAAAGAAGTTCGATATCTTGGATGGAACAATCCTGCAACCGAATGACAATTCTTCAGACCTTAAAGATTGGGGGGCCAGTAATTCGTTGTTGGTCTCTTGGATAAGAAATACGATTGAGTCAACATTATGCTCAACTATTTGTCACTTTGAAATTGCAAAAGATCTCCGGGAGGATATAAAAGAGCAGTTCTTGATCACAAATGAACCACATATACAAAAGTTGAAGTTAGAGCTTGTTGGAGGGGTATGATCATAGCAACATACTATGGCAAGATGAAAAAACTGTGGGATGAACTTGATAATTATGAATAAATGCCAACGTGCAAGTGTGGAAAGTGCACATGTAACCTTGGATCGACCTTAGACAAGAAACGTGAGAAAGAAAAGATACGCTAATTTCTTATGGGCTTGGATGAGACTATTTAAGGGACCGTGAGATCCAAGCAGTTAGCCTAATACCCTCTTCTTGGTTTGAATCGTATATACTCAATTCTGGTGCAAGAAGAAAGTGCAAGAAAACTGACAGGGGAAGGGAAGAGCTTGGAAATGTGATGGGTTTTACTATGCAAAGTGGATTGTGGTCTCACACTCATAGTGAGGGAAAGGACAAAGATTCAGTATGTAGCCACTGTAACCAAGCAGGACATGAAGCAAGTAATTGCTTTCAACTTATTGGCAAATCTTGCAGGATTGAACAATGGACAGTGACAAATCTTGCTTGAGATGATGAATAATCACAAGTCCAATTCTAGTGAAAGAATGACTAGTAAGCTTATGAATATGCCTTGGATTATTGACACTGGCACATCGAATCATATGACAGGATGCTTGGATTTTTTATGTGAAATATGAAAGGTAGATGGATGCCCAGTGGCATTACCAGACGGGAAATCAACCACAGTGACGAAAGAAGGTTCAGTGATACTTGATGAAAATTTGAAGGTTAAAAATGTTTTATATGTGCCAAAATTAAATTGCAATCTAATTTCCATGTCACAACTAATAGATGAATCAAATTGTACTATCCAATTCACTCAAAATTTGTGTGTTATGGAGGACCGCACTTCAAGGATGCTGATTGATGCAGGTGAATGACAAGATGGACTCCATTACTTTTGGAAGGTCTCACATGCAAAAGCTTTCAAGGCAGATGGTATGAGTTTGCTGGATCTCTACCATAAAAGATTGGGACATCCGTCATCGAAAGTGGTGAAGTTAGTACCCAGTGTTAGTTTTAATATAAATAGTGATCTATTGAATAAGGCATGCGATGTATGTTAATGAGCAAAACAAAGAAGGGATAGTTTTCCTAGTAGTGATTACAAGTCTTCAGATTTGTTTGAACTTACTCATTGTGACTTATGGAGAGCATATAAAACCCCATCCTCTTGTGGTGCATCATTTTTTTTATTGTGGTAGATGATTTTTCACATGGTGTTTGGATATTCTTTTTAATTAATAAGAAGGAAGTTTATCATACTATGTTGAATTTCTTTGCCATGATTGGAAGACAATATGGAAAAACGGTAAAAATTGTTAGAAGTGATAATAATGAGACATAATTCACTTGCATAGGAAATTATTTGCTTAAACATGGAATAACGTGTCAAAATTCATGTACAGGAACTCCGCAGGAAAATGGTAGAATTGAGAGGAAACATCTACATATATTAAATGTAGCTCATGCATTAAGATTTCAAGGAAATGTTCCTATTAAGTTTTTAGGAGAGTATATTTTGGTAGCAGGCTATCTTATAAATCCCACCCCCTCCATATTACTAAATGGCAAAACCCCTTATGAAATGTTGCATGAGAAAACCCCTTCTTATGCCCACTTGAGTGTTTTTGGCCCTTTGTGTTATTTTCACAATCAAAAGATAAAAAAAGTCGATGATGTGTTTTTGATGGGTATCCACATGAGAAAAAAGGATGGAAACTATATGATCTTGAAAAAGAGGAGTTTTTCGTGTTTAAGGGTGTGAATTTCTTTGAAAATGAATTTCCTTTTGCTAATAATAATGCATATGCCAGTATGGGAAGGAAATGGAGTATATGTGTGTGACTCTTTTCAGTTTTTACATGCTTGTTATGTATGTTAAGCTATCAAGCTTTATCATATTAGTTTAGATGAGATTAAATGTGTGCATGAAATTAAATTGGGCTATGTGAGTCTAAAGTGAATCATGCGAATTGATTGCAATAACTGATCTTGTACACTTAATAAAAATTTTGAAATTTGAGTAATGAGGTAACTTATGGAATTAAGGTGAATTCTTGAATTAATCCTATGAGTGGATTTAAGCTTTAATGATATCATCTTTATGTCATTATATTTCTTTGTATTGAGTGATGCTCCTCTAATCAGGCTTGCGTTCAGAACTTGCACTGAACCAGATTGAATTTGTTTGATTATATGGGATATAGAAATGATTAAGGCTTTCTTTGTTTTTACACCCTTTAGCTTAAAAATGACCCACCTAGTTATTTTCCCTTTGCAAATACTTTTGAGCCTTTAATCTTGTTTTTCAATCAATCACCTTACATTGAAACCCAAAAACTCCATTAGCCTTACCCTATCACAAGTTGAATGAAGCATTGAGTAATTTGGGACTTTTGTTATGTATTATATTCTGAGATATTTTTATAGGTACTTCTACTCATTTGTTTATTAAATTATGCTGCTAGTAATTTCTCTTGTTTTTATCACTCTCCCTTGTTCTTAGCCAAGTTAAAAAAAAAAAGAAAAAGAAAAGAAAAGGAAAAAAGAAAAGAAAAAGAAAAAGAATAAAGCATAGTAGCATTAGTTAGTAATAAGTAGTTGTAGTTCCTTATTTTCATGTGTTATCTCAAAATTTGAATTTGAGTGTCCCTTTTACTTGGTACTTTGTGAATGTCTGTGATTAACCTTTTGCCATTTTTACCTTACGTCTGAACCTAGTCCCATTACAACCCTTAATAAAGTCCTTATAATCTATGAGTGCATGTAATTCGAATGAATGACAACTGGTGAATTTGTAAGCCTACGGTAGTGCAATCTATTAGAGGGAGATTTGAAATAAACACTTTGAACTCAAACACCTGAGTGCAAGAGAGAAATCTATGAGAAGAATTCATTTTGATTTCATAATTGCGTTTGAACAAAGATGTCTTACTTTGACTTTGTTTACTTGTATCGGTGAAAAGTGATTATGATGTATGTTGCAACCTAAGTTTTATTGGCCCAAGTTAATGGATTGTGTGTACTTGATCTTATGAAGGATGAATTGATAGTGTAGTGGTTTGGCATGTTTGCTCGGGGGCGAGCAAAGGTTTAGTGTGGGGGAATTTGTTAAGTTGTTATTTTGTGCTTATTTTATATATAAATCTCTTTAATGTGTTGAAATTATTATTTAAAATTGATGGATTTGCCTCTTAATTGTTCTCATATGATTTTCAACACTTAAGAGATGAAATTGAGTCAAAAACATGCAAGGGAAGCAAGGATAATTCGAAAATTCGAGATTGTCAGCAAATTCAGTGACTAAGCATGGGCACGTGTAAGGACAAAATCTATCTGCAAGATCTGTTTTTAAAATGCAGATCCGATCTACTTCAGATTTTTATGATTTGGAGAATCAGATTGTGTCCTTATTGATGGGGATCAACCACCTGAATCTGGGGAAAGATTATCTGCAAAAGATCATGGAAAAAGAGGAGATCGAAGGAGATAAAGAAGGATTCGTGTTACTGTTCATGAAGACCACTTTAGGAGTAGCGTTTACGTTTTTCTGCAGAACTTTTCTGCTAGTTTTTAAGTCATTATTAGGTCTTTCATTTTCTGCAGTATTTCTCTAGGAGTTTTCAAATTTTCTAGGAAAAGACCAGGGATGGAGACCTTTCATTTGGCTATTTCTTTATTGATTTTCTCTTTCGTTATGAGTAGCTAAATCCTTTTTCATGGTTGAGGGAAACTATGTTATCATCTATTATATGTGAGATGTTCCAATAAAGTTTGTTTTGTTGATGAATATTTAGTACCTTCCGAATTGCTTTTATGATTGAATTAATTGATTTCTAGGATGCACAACTAGGAGTTGATTCATCTAATAGCCAGATTAGTAAAATATGACGTTCAGTTTTGCTAATCACAAGTGACAATTAGGATTATCATCTTTACATTAGAGTTGGAAATTCTAAGAAGAAACTCATCTTAATTAAATGCATGTTGTACATGTGTTGTCTTGTTCATTGGTTTCTTAGTTCTTAAAGCTATTACTCAATTGAACTTACGATCGTATCTAAGTTGTTGATTAATAAGAATGTTTAGAATACATGTTTCTATTCATTTAAACTTAAGAGAAAACATCCCCCAATCAATGTTTGTTGATGGACTGAATGTTATATCAAGGATCTATATTAGTGTGATAACGTTGGTGACCCGAAACTAAGGTTTGTTTATTAAATTTCTACATCTGAATATTTTCGTTTAATTTTAGTTTTTGTTATTTCTAATTTCTTAAATTACGTGAACCAAACCCCCCTCTAATTGTTTTAGTTTTAAACCCGTATAATCTTTGCTGTTATAAATTCCTCATAGGAACGATCCCTACTTTCCACTACTACATTAATTTGTATTGTAGGAAGTTGGTTTCTTTTTAAAATTGGTTGCAAGCAACCGCAGTACCATCTAGAATAAGAGCTTCAATTATGGGCATTTTTTAACTTATTGACAATAATGAGAAGTTTATTCAATCATTCAATGTGAACTTGGTTACTGCATTCGTATATAACTTAACATGTTTGTATTTGGATGTAATTTTAGGGGCATGGATTAGAAAAAAGTTGATAACAAATAATTAATTTACTTTCTTTTAACTTTATATTTTCTAACGATGATAATTTAAATACTTTGTTAATAAAGAACTCATCACTCCTGATAAGTTAGTAAAGAATTTGCTATGGTGTTAATGATTTGGCTATCTTCAAGTGAAATTTTCTTTTGACTTGTCTCTATGTTTCTATCCCATTATGAACAGGTGTGTAATAACGTAAATTGGTAGTATAAGGTTGTTTTATGGTGGAAAAAATTGTAGTAGAACTGGAGTTAAAATATGTTAACTGGCAAAAAAGTGTTTTTGATAAAGTAAACCTTGATTATATTAGCTATAGGCAAATATGTGAGATGGGGAAGAAGTTATGATACCTTCAAGTTCATAAGGCCTATTACAATGTACCAAGTTTTAAATTTAATGAGTCGTTGAGATTAATAAGTCAAATCAAAGTTGTCTCAAGCTTATTAACCTTATAAAAATTGACTGAATGATTAATGCTTATGTAGTTCATTTATTAGGTACCCTAATCTTTGCACTAGAGATATTTTCTATAACTAGAGGAGAGGATGAAGATAGTGAGGGTGAAAAGGGAAGTTATGATATTAGGGTTATGTTGATGATGAACATGGTGAGGATGTTGGTGGAGTTGGTGGAGGAGTTAGTGAAGGTGTTGGTGAAGGATTTAGTGAAGGAATTGGTGTAGGAGTTGGAGAAGGAGTTAATGAAGAGTTGAATGATCATGATAGGGACAGGATAATGGTTTTATACAAATTGACATTCCTAACGACTACCAACTAGTTGAAATTGACTCAACTAATTGCGGTAGTTTTATTAATAGTGATGAATATCTAAACGAAGAAGAGGTTGGTAAACCATTATAAAGACCAAGTACTAGTATTAGGCCGAGTACAGGTGAAACATTATAAAGATTGGTAGACAACAATCGTGTAGTTGTTGGGCATAGGAGTTTTTATTGATATCCTTGTAAACTTGCTATAAGTGATGTTCACCATTCGAAACAAAGGGTAGAGGCATTTATAGATAATTACTATAAGAAATTTAAATTCCTTGCATTGTATAGCCATGTGTTGTAACTTATTAGGGGTCTAATTTCTTGGCCTATTATTGATGCGAAGGTAATAAACCCACCATCTAAAAGTGTCATGATAAGAGGACTTAAAACAACTAGAAAGAGAGGAGTAAATAAACATAATAAGTTGAAAAATCCAAACACATTGACTCGAAAGGGTCAAGTATAATAATATAGTAAATGTGGCAATTCTATATACAACACTAGAAAATATAAGAATGAAGACTCAACTCAACCTGCTCAGCAATCTTCACAGTTATAAAACGTTCTTTGATTATCAAACCTTGTTTTGATTACTATATATTACGTCATATATCAAACTCACAATGATTTTTATATCATATTTATTAGGTCATAATTGAGGTCTCTCCACACATTTTTGGTTCTAATACAATTGAACATATTGTTATACCGAGTCAACGTAGCAATATTGTGAGTATATGTGCATTCATCACATTGTTAATAACTAATTCAAATGAATACTATTAATGATATAAGTGTTTGTAGGTTGCTAGCTCCATATAGTAGTAAATGGAAGTATGGAGACGTTGATCCACATTCATTCAATCTTTCTTTCGAACTAGGGGTTGTATGTTTCAAAGGATAACCTAGCATCACTTTCCAAAGTTACAAACCTAAGCAATGAGGAGAAGAGCATTATTGGCTCAACTAGTACATGATCAACCTTCCCAATCAAGTGCAAATGAGGGAAGCAATGTGGTTGATTTCCAAATTATACATTAATGTTATCCATGTGTTGTTGGAACTTTAGTTGTTCAAACTTTTGTTTATGCATGGATCCAATCACTTTTGTATATGGATGGATAGATGGGTGTTGGTGGTACTTTCTAGATGGATTATTTTATATAGATAGGTAGATCCAATCCCTTTTGTATATGGATGGATAGATGGGTGTTAGTGGTAATTTCTAGATGGATTATAGATGGATAGATGTTATGGTGTAATTATTTACTACTTTACTACTTTGATTAATGTGATATAAAACTACAAAATATACTGCTTGATGATTATCACAACTATTAATTAAATATCATGTTCTTCTGCATATCCTATCTTCCTATCTCTTATACACACTTTTATCCTATCTCTTATACAGACTTTTTGAGTTTGAACTGCCATTAAGGCATCTTTATGAATAGCAAATAATAAATACAAATGATAATTAACTGAAGTGTTTTTCATTCATCAAAATTCAAGTTTTTTAAAAAATTACAATTTAGTTTTATTTTCCCACTACAAATCATATTATAACACTCATATTAAGCACAAAAAAACCCTATTATGATAATCACTAAAATAAATTTCAACTCATTTTTCTCTTTTATCAACAAAATAATGTTTTCTTTCGTTAGCTTTATTTCCTCCTTAATTTCCAATGTTGTACATGATTCAATTGTGGTTGTTTAGGCCTCTTTCTTTAACATATGTACTTCTTTCTTTAATTTATAAATTACTTCAACAACTCTCTTACTAAATTTGTCATTGTACTAGTTTAAAAAAAACACATCTTCTAATCTAAAAGAAATTTAGTAATTACTAAGATAAACATTAAACATATATACCAATAATTTTACCTTATTGAAAAATTAACTTACAAGATATTTTGGGTATCCATAAAATCTCCTTCTTAGGTTATTATCAGTTCATGAAGTTCTTAATGAGACTTTTAAACCACAATAACACATCTTATAACCACCATTTAAATAGTATAAGTTGAAAAAATCATGTCCATAGCTTTAGGTAGTCAATGCAATCATCTCAATGTAATTACCATGCTATATAAATTGGCAAACATAATTAGGAAAATGTGTCCAAATTAAATTAAGCATAAGATAATGGATTTCCCTGCTTTCTGTTGTTACTTTTGTTGTCAAATTCTTTCAGCATCTTGTGTTTGCTCAATTAATGTAGTATATATGTTCCAAAATTGTGTAATGGATATGACATCAATACAACGGATTGGGAGAAGGAAACTTGTAATGAACAGTTTAGCAGTACAATGGCAACAATACTACAATAATTAGAACAAGGATCAAATTAGTAGTCAAGGTTCATTCAAACGCCCAATTGCATCTCTTAACTTTATTTCCAATCATACAGAGAGTGGGCAACAATTTATAGGGCTATTCAAATACAAATGTAATGCATTAGATAAAGTGGAAAGGTTAGCAAACGGCAAAGGTGCTGTGGTTGGATAAAGGCTTATGTAGAGACAAAATGTGCAGTGTACTGACACAAAAAATGTCACTCCTAAATGACGGGATATTTAATTGATAAAGTGTAATTTTTGTTAAATTTTTTGTCTAGTAGGATTTATTTCAAACATTTTGTAAATATTATTGTTCAAACATTAATTTTCAACTTATATTCTACTGTAAATTTGAGAATGAAAATACAATTTTGGCCCAAAATTTAATATAACATCATTTTGAAATCATAAATAGATAAAATTTAGTATAGTATAATAAAAATTGTCTGATAATTAAATAATATTATAAAAATAACTTTTAAAATATATAAATTAAATTAAAAATTGAATACAATATAATCAACCTTAGTTACTACCAACTGCATTTATGACTTTTCTTCTCCGGATCAAATGGCATGCGATTAGTTGGAATTTCAACACCGCAAATACCAATCTGTTTTCGCCAAACTTTTAACAACGGTTGTGTGTGCGCGTATTTTTTGGGCTTTGAAGCCATTCAAATTCGATTAGAGGAAAAAAAAAAAAGAAAAACACTACACATTGAATTGGGGAAACTAATCATACAATGGGAATTTGACTGGTTGACCAAGCAACCATTCCACTAGTCAACCAAGGGATTACAATGAATCTATTAATCAAGTCAACTTAGTAATAAACAGAGTGGACCAAGTAACAATTTACATTCTACTCTTTCTTGATCGGTTGTGATGTGGTTAGCTATATGAAAGCAAGACAAGTCTCAGCCTGTACCTTGGCATTTGGCAGGATTCATACACTGGACTTCTTCAGTTGCAAGTTCGAAGCGCAAATCGCAGGAGAGCTTTACAAGGTCATCGATCAGCTACTATGTCAAGTTTAATGCTATGGAGGGTTTTGTATATATGGTGTCATCCAATCTTGCGTTGAGAAGTTCCTGGTGATTCATGATTTTGACCGGCGAATTCAATATCTGAAGCTGCCTCTTGAGGTGGTTGCTGATCATCCAGATTCTGGTCACCATTCTCTTAAGAAACTCCGTCCTCTTTGTTGAACATGTGACTTTGAAACAGTCAAAGATATTATCAGAATATTATCTTTAAGTTCAGATTTTATTTTATACTGTTTTAGATTGATTTAGATTAGATGTTATCTGATATTTGAATTTTAGTTAGAAAAAGTTTGTATAAATAGACAAGCTTCTATTCAATAAAATTTGAGAAAGTCTTCTCCACATAAAAAAAACCAACAGATACAAATCCAAGTTTTAACCGTTCTCATGTAGCCTACTTATGTAGAGGACCAGAAAGTAACAACACCCGCACAGGAGAGTGAAAGAGACATGAGACGTTGGGTGAAGAAATTGTTACTTATTAGTGATCGCAGGCTTGTTAATTAGCTTAACAACCATGCCAACTTGGATATTTCCTTCATAGATCAATTGCAGGTTAAGTTTTAGGATTTATATTCTCAATCTTAAGATTTATAGTTAAAAAAGATATAAACTATCATCGAATAATGGATATTTTCTCGTGCTCATTTTCTTGGAAATGGTACTGTCTGTACCAATTAATAAGGTAGGACAGTCTCATCTTTAAAAATTCATTTGTATTGGAACCAAATCAAACTTTATCTCTGACAAATAATACAACTCTCCCGATCAACACACAATCCTCAAGTCTGTTCCAACAGACATATATTGAAGATTAACAATCATTCGCGACACTTTACAGAGAAATGGACAAAGTCCCCCAATGTGTTCCATTATAGCAGGGCGACATACCCACGCGGTCCTAGAAAATGTGGGCACAAATTTATATAACAACCTCAAGCCAATATATTCTTTTACACTCGAAATGTACATTTCTTTGCAGCTGCTACTCAGTTCTACGTATAAGAAACTCTTCTTTCCCGATCAAGCTGCAAGTAAGAAGGAGACGAGAAAAGACCTGCAAATCCCTTAGACAAGCAACCTTCAACTGCACATGGAGATTTGGTGCACCCCAGTGGAGAGCTCTGTTTAGTAATATCCATGCTGTCACCACTTGAATTAACTGGAGGATTATCCTCCCAGCTCAATGGCATATGATCTATCAGCTTATTGCGCTTAAAACTTAATATGAGATCTAATGTATCTGAAGCATCCATTTCATCTTTCTGAAAGCTAGACAACTTCCTTTTCAATCCAGGAGTGATTCTTAATCCTGCATCAGAAAACTAAGTTAGTGGAAACACAGATTATGTCAAACAACTTGAGTGACTGGAGGAAGAATAAATGGGTAGAAACTGAAACTGGAATAAAATTATTACCAGGAAGAGAGTCGTCAAATGTGCAAGACTGAAACTCTGTATCACCACAGGTACAATATGCAACACAGTCCTTGTTCGATCCCAAGATCCTACAAGACAAAAATCATTCACCCAAGGTGTCTTAGATAAATGATGTATAATAGAAAGATTGGAAAGCTCG
>JANZLH020389725.1:0-11526 GCA_026770325.2 Erythroxylum fimbriatum
GTGATTTCAAGTGATTTCAAGTATATGACAAGAATTTTGAAAGAAACATGTGTTTTATGACTCAAAAGGAGAATTTTTATGGAAATGGACTTTTAAAAACTGTTTTGTTCGTTATTTTATTATAAGCATATTACCCACGGAGCTCCCAAGCTCACCCCCTCTCTTTTCCCCACCTACAGGTTTTGAACAGGAAATCAAGTGAAAATGGATCAAGGCACCTTTTATATGTTTTGTTGTGTATTTGAAGTTAGATCATGTGTATATAAAGCTGTAATTGCATTTGTAGCAATTGAATAATGTAATTTGGATATTGATATTGGTATTGTAATCTTGGCTTGGAAATGCCATTGGAACATGTAAACAGTTATTTTATGATGTTAATGAAAGAATGGATTTGTATGTGGATTTTGAATTATGTAAATTTGTATATGGATGGCTATGATGATAGTTGAGGAATGGTTGGTATCTATGTATATGTGTTTGTATAAATCAATGAGGTGTTATGAAAAAGTAAGCACAGGAATTTTGGATAATGAAATGTAGCTGAAGATGAAAAGTCAAATGAATTGAGACTTAAGAATGGATGATTGTGATTTTGGAAGGTGAATTGGTGTATGAATAATGTCCAATTGAAATCAACTAAAATCGAAGAAGCAATCAAATTGAATTCATGAATTTGGCATGAGAATGGATATATATATATATGCAAGTGAAATGTGTGTAAAAGAAGAATTAGTATTTGAATGGATAAGAATGAGGATGTATTTAGCTAGGGAAGTGAAGTTGAGATATGAATGTTACAAGTTGACATGATGCTTAGGGTTTTATCTGCATGATAGTCATGGTAATTGATAAGATTGCATGGGTTTGATGAGAAATTATGATTTGATTGGATTAAGGAATGGTAGTTTGATGAATTAAGATTGATGATTGAGTTAGTATGAAGTGAATTTGCATGATAAGAAGTGAATTTAGCAAGATCACAAGTGTATTTGATGTTAGGATGGAGTTAGGAAGCATGAATGAGGGTTTAAGGGACATTGGGGAAGCCCATGTCCGTTTAACAGAACTTCTCGGGTCATTTTGGACCCCTTGGCCAGTCCATGTCTGTTAAACGGACATGGAAGTCTGTTTAACGGACTGTCTCGGGTGAAAAATGCAGTTTCGCCGATTCATGTCCGTTAAACGGACATGCATGTCCGTTTAACAGACATGCTCGGGTCAGCTACAGTGTTTTGCGATTTTGACCAGTCTGGAGGCCAAATCTCGCTTTGAGGCCTCTAATACGAGTTGTAGATCTCGATGTCATCTCTCCAATGGCACAAAAACGAAAGCATTTGGACATTTGTAGAAAACTTTATGGCAATCGCGCCAAAGTATGTTCAATTTGATTTTGGGGAATGAACATGGTATATTCTTTTGATCATAACTACCTCATCCGACCTCCAATTGAGGTGATTCTTAAGGAAATGGTTTTCTAAGACATGTAGCTATCTCTCCATAAAAATTTGTATCATTTGGCGTTGAATTGAGAGAGTTTGCATTAAAACAAGTGAGAGGTTAGTTGAGAGAGCATGATTGAAGTATGAGCACTTTTTGGTATTTTGATGATATCTTGAGTTGTAGAACTCCAATTGAGGTGTTTCTAGTGCCAAAATCGAATTAGAGACATAGAGCTATGATTTATTTGAAGAAATCAGATTGAAATTATGATTTTAAGTTTTCCCAATTCTGTTCGCAAGCAGGCAAACTGAGTTCAAGCTTAGTGACTGTTTTTGTATGGGCGCACTATTGAACAATTTGTGAATGTATTTTGGGACATTACGAGAATGAAAATGCAGTGATGATGTCTCCATAGGTTCAAAAAAAAAATTTTATAACCCTTCGAGGTATCAAAGCAATATGTGTCAAGCACGCGTTCATGTTTTCGCAAGAAGGTTTAAGAGTTGGGTTCCGATAACGGGGTCCAACATTAGATCAGTTAGCCCGAAGGTATGTTAATGAAATAATGAGATTGTATGGAGTCCCATTGTCTATTGTATATGATCAAGACCCTAGGTTTACTTCTAGATTTTGGGGTAGTTTATAGACAGCAATGGGTACGAGGTTGAACTTCAATACAACATTCCATCCTTAGACAGATGAATAGAGTGAGAGAAATATTAAGACTTGAGGATATGCTGAGAGCCTATGTTTTGAAGTTCCAAGGAGCATGGGATCAATATGTAGCTCTTATTGAATTTGCATACAATAATCATTATCACAGTAGTATCGGTATGGCTCCATATGAAGCATTGTATAGCAGAAAATTAATCCACAGTAGATTAAGGTAGCTCAAGACAGGCAAAAAAGTTATGTAGATCAACACCGAAGGGATATGGAGTACCAAGTGGGAGATAAGGTGTTTCTGAGAGTATCACCTTGGCGAGGAGTGCGGAGATTTGGTAAAAAGGGTAAGTTAAGTCCTAGATACATTGGTTCATATAAGTTTATTAAGAGAGTTGGAAAATTGGCTTACAAGTTAGCATCACCACTAGAGATGTCTCAAATTCACAATGTGTTCCATGTTAGTATGCTCAAGAGGCATCGATCAGATCCGACGCATGTATTGTTGCCATAATAAGTTGAAATTGCAACTAATTTGAGTTATGTAGAGGAGCAGGTCGAAATAATTGGTTATCAAACTAAGAAGTTAAGAAATCGAGTAATTCCTTTAGTGAAAATCCTTTGGAGGAACCATTTAAGAGAAGAAGCTACATAAGACACTGAAGAGAATACGAGAAAGCAGTACCCCCATTTGTTTAACCAATCAGGTAAGAATTTCGGTGACGAAATTTCTTAAGGGGGAGAATTGTAATAGCCCGTTTCTACACTCAAGGATTTAATTGTTAGATTGAGTCATATCATATGAGAATACATAAAGTGAATTTCATTTGCATACATCATATTCGCATACAGATATGAATCATGATTTAGAGACATTGTAAAGATAATATATGCACTCAATTGACATATCCCAGGGTATGAAAGGTTTTAGCTGATTATGATGTACTTGTGTGTTAATTATGTCTTAAATTTTGTTTTGATGCATTATAATTAGTAATTGGGAATTTGTTGTTACAATTGGGTGATTGATGAAGTGATATGTGCACCTAGTCTAGGAAAAATGTAAAATGGCAAAACAAATTGATACATGGGAATCTATGATGACTAGGCCTATAAAATGGTGACGTGTGGCATTAATAATAGAGTGACAAATGGCTTAAATAAATGGGTGACAAATGGTGATATACTTGGGTGACAAATGGCTTAGGAAACTATATGACAATGGACCGAACATGAAGTGACAATTGGTAGTTGAAGTGTGACACATATGACTTGAATCTTAGCATGACAAGTGGCCACTCCTTCACCACACACCTACACCCACGGTTTCCACACATGAAAGACCATCTTTCTTTTGGTTACATGCTTTCTTCTTCTTCTTCTCACCATAGACACCCAAACATAACTCTTCCAACCTTGAGAGTTTGCTAAAATTCTGCACTGTCACTCCAAAATCTTGTTTTCATGATCTTGTGGTTGAAACCTTTTTATGTTTTCATCTTGTTCTTGGAGTATGCTTCATCTTTGCGTGTTTGGTGGGCTAAATTAGCTTGATGATTAAGGAGATTTTAAGCTAAACAAGTAAGTGACTTATTAATCTATTGTGATATATGTTAGTGTAACATTCATGATAATTAAATTGGGATGTATTGCATATAGTATTAATGTTAAAGTTGTGCTGGAATTTGATGGATGAATAGAGGGTTTCTGTTTGGCTTTTGATACTTGAAAATAGTGGATTGTATGGGTGGTTTAGGTAGAGATTTGAAGTATAAAAGAGGGTGACATTATATTAAAGAGAGGGATGTTATTAAAGTGTTCTTAAATTTGACAAAGTTAGGGTTACATGTATAATGATATGTGGTGAATGACCAAATAAGTAAGGTTTTGATGAGGTTTATGTAGCTAATATGGTAGTTGAATTTGCATTAATTGAAGTTACATATGAAGGTATGAATTGTGCAAAGTAGGAAGAGTTTGATGTGTCTTTACGGTTGATGAATTCGTGGAAGAGTGAGGGAAGAATGCAGGGCAAAATCATGGCCCTCAAATGCACGATCGTGGCCTGGTCATTTTAGGTTCTGTCACAATCGTGGCCTTCAATGCACGATCATGGCTTGGATGTTTAGCTTTTGTCACGATCGTGGGAAGGTCCCCCACTACCGTGGGTAGTTCCTCATAATGATGAGCTTAGTTTCTGCAATTATTGAAACAAATGATGATAAGTCACTCTAATTTGGTGTCTTTGGAGTTGATTAGGGCAAAAATGAACCTAAATGGGTCAATGAATATTGAAGAACATAAAGTTAGTATGAATGCGAATTTGAATAAATGTATGATGGAAGGATTAGGAATGGATTAATATCTTTACATAAAGTTACATACCTAGAAATTCAGTTGAGCATGCATGGAACAAGACACATATACATGTGCATGACTTTATATTCATTTGATTGAATAACTTAATGATGTGTGTACCATATGTGTATTGCATGACTATAGACGCTCAAGTCGATCATTAGCACCCAGACATTGTTGGATCGTCAAGGCAATAGCTTATTGGATTGTACTATGAGTTGACCTAGATGTGTAATCTCAATTATATAAGTATTTTTGTTTGAATTATATGACCCAACCTAGTTGTTCTCTCATTCTAGCTGATTTGTTTTATTTGAATTTCAGTTATTGAATCGTGGTTATGTGATTGTTTATGCCAGACATTGATAGTCTGAGGAGTTTGATATTCAGGAATGTATTGGAAGTGCTCTTTGATTGTATGTGAATATGGAAAGTGTGATTAATTGAATGTTGAATTCCAGACTTGGATCCGAAGATCTTGATAAGTGATATGAATACATTGAGCGAAAGGCCTTGAAAGCATGAAATGTGAATTGTTGCATCTCATACATCAAAATGCATGATCAGATATGGGCGTTGTGACCAGAGTAGTAGAAGTGTGAAACAGAGCTTTAAGCTCATAAATATGATAAAGAGCCTCAGGCTCAGGTACAATGAGCCTGATAAAGAGCCTCAGCCTTAGATACAATAAGTTCGGTATTCGTAACTGATACAGGATAGAAATGAGCTTGGTATCCGCGACAGGTACGAGACAATATAGGCACTCAATCACAAAAAAATAAACACAGAAATGGAGTCATATGTGCATTTGCATTTGCATCCTTATATGTAATAAATAATTGTTCTAACTTGCCTTATTGAACTAATGTAAGATACCAAATTGATTGAATCGATGTAGAATATGATGAGATTAAATTGCTTATTTTTATGATGTACTTAGTAAACTGAACCATGTGCTTGTTCTTATATTCTGACATGAGTGAGCACATCGATGATGGTTCGCTCATTGAGTTTGTAAATAATTCAAAATTGTAATGTTACTTCTTTTCAGATTTAAACGAGTTTTAGCTCCTAAGGTGATAAAATAGAGATATAGTACCTACATTTTGGGGACAATATGGCTCAAAGGTCTGGTCAACTGATACTAAAGAGTCTAGTTAAGACATTTTGATCTAGCATCCCATTTCATGTTGGACTTTTTATATAAGATTGTAAACTTGCACATGTTATTTAATGTATATATACATTAGTTAAGAGTTGTGATGACACAATGTTTTTTATGAATGAAATGGTCGAGATTGACCAGTTTAAAATTGTGTGTTGTGTGTAATGCCTTAAAATAAGTATGTGATTGCTCTAACGTGTCATTCCTGTAAGGTATGTGCTTGGATATACTCTGCTATGTTGGGTGTATGCTATATGATAGTGGTATGTTACAGTAAAGTACTAGTTGTAAGTGATAAACAAGATAAGAAAAAAAATCATTGATTTCACAGGAAGTCAAACTGCTTTGAGAGCTAGGAAGAGGATTCCAATGAATTCATTTCGATTGAAGAAATTCTCATTCAGGTACCATATACCATTTCTTCGATAGAACTCCTTGCTTCAATTGGAAAATCTTAGACAAAGAAAGCGAAAATCCCTACTAAGATAGGAGAATGCAAGGTGTCAGTATTGGCGATAGAACCAAGAATTCAAGAAGAGGTTATGTTAGAAGAGCTAATTGATGATAGACACAACATATAAGACCTTTACATACTATGACTTATAGCAATGGTGAAACTACTAGAGCATGAGCAAATCTCCTTATAAATATTATGATGGGAGGAAAGACTTTGTTAACTATTTTCTTTATTGTTAATACCCATGTTAGTTACCAAATCTTGTTGGGGCAAGATTGGATCCACTCTAACTATTGTATCCCATCATCTCTCTATCAACTTTTACTTTTATGGAAAGGTGATTAGGGATGGTAACGACCCAAGATTGACCCAACAGTTTTTGCCCGCCTGAATTTTTTTAATTCTTTTTAAATAAAAAATACAAAATTGACTCACTTTACTCAAAATAACATCATTTTGCTTATACATTTTGTGTTTTAGGCCTAACAGAGCCTGCACAACCCCGGTTTGAGTCCCATATGAGGCTCAATTTTTTGAAAACAAATGTCAAGGCTCGGTTAACCCAGCCTGGCCTGTTGACTTCAGGTCGGGGTTGTTATAGGTGTAGTTTAGATTATGTTTTGATAGATGTTTGAGTGTGTTTATAGATGGGTTTTAGATGAATGTTGCATCTACAGGCTTAAAATTATGTTAATGAGTGTGTTTATTTATATTATAAGTGTTTATGTGATTTAGAGCATGTTTTCATTCGTGATTATATATTTCTTGAGGTGTTTGATGTGCTTGTTAGTTTTGGAACTCAAATAGGTGAAGAATAAGAGATTTGGACATGTGTGGGGCAAGGTTACGATTGTGACTCCCATGTCACGGTCACGATAGAAGAGAAATACTCAGAGTTATGATCGTAACTTCATATGCATATCGTGACAGAGAACAATTTCTCAGAGTCATGATCGTGACACCAAATGCACGATCATGACAAAAGCTTCCCAAGCGTGACTTTTTCCATCTATTTTAGGATTTGGGGGTACTTTTGGAACTGAACAAAAGGGCATAAACCCTAGTTATACCCCCAATACCCTCTAAGACTATTTAAAAACGTGAAAATGCTCCAAAGAGGTAGCCACCATCTTACGAAAGGGGATCAAACAAGGAAAATAGAGAGAAACATTCGGAATTCCAGATTTTCAGATCAAGTTCCAAATAGAGTTTTTTCTTTCTTTCTCCTTTGTTATTTTTGTATAATTTGATGTGTAAACTAAATTTCCAGATGTCTTACACATATACGATGTTCTAAATTTCCATATTAGGGTTTGTTCTTAGGTTGATTTGTGACTTTAATCTTTATTGATTCAATATAATTTTTTTGTGTTGTGTTAATGGTGCAAGTTTATACTTTGGCAATAAATCTAGAGATTGAGCCAAATTTTGTTTGATTAATTTGTACAAAGAGATTTAGTGAATTAATATACCAGATGATTAATAACTCAATTATCATTTCAAGAGAGATCTTGTGTGAGAACTTGGTTGTTCAATAGATAACTTTAGAACTAATTGAAAATGTTAAGGAAAGAGTTGTGAATTAAGAATTGCAATGCTGGAATTTTCATAGTCAATTAGGGTTAATCAATTAAGGTTGTTTGGTTAGTTTTTAAAAAGACACAGACCTTTCTTGCTTCCATTAAAAAAACCTATGACTATTAAGTAGGACCAATTGAGAAGATGATTTCTGCAATTTCTTTTGCAAATAATATAATATGATGGAGATTCATTTAATTTCCCCTTGAATGTTTCATCCTTCTTAAGAAACTATGTTAGTTTTCTCCTAAAACACGGCTTTGCACAAAAAAGGATTCTCCTCCCGCAATAAAATTATGAGCAACTAACCACATGCAAAGATATGTCATAAAACTTAAAGAAAAGAAGGAAAAAGTGAAAATTAGGAATATAATTAATATAATTAAGGTACAACATGACAAGTACGTATTAGCATCAAATGCTAAATATAATTAAGGTACAGTAAATTAGTTCTAAATAATGATAAATGAGAAAAGTTAATTACTTCTTCCAATTTGTTTTAGTAGTATATATTACACTCCAACTCTTTTCTTTCAGAAAATGGAAGTTAAAATAAAAGAGATAAAAGAATAATTAATCCCCTATATTTCAATTCTTTAGTCAAATTTGGCATTCAAATGCATAGACCACCATCCACACCCACTTAGACCATATTAAAAATTATTTCAGATAATTTGGTGATGTGTTAGTACTCATCCTAAGGATTGTGATAGCCTCAAGCTTCTTACTAGGAGAATACAACGATTACCAATCAAATAGTGTAGATACTACACTTGCCTATAATTTCTTCTTCAAGATAACCAATTTTATTTAAGACAAAAGAATTTTGAGAATTTGTTTCCTTGTATTAAGTAACTTATCGATTAAATTAAATTATAAATATAATTATAAATATCAATACACTCCTATTGCTAACAAAAGGTTGGACCTTCAGATTTGATAAATTCTTTGAAGATCAATACGTGATGATGACGATTTCATATTTGCACCATTTGTCATGTGTTGCTTCTTAATAAACATTTCTTTCTTCCAAAATCTATTATAATTGTCACAACTGTAAAATACATACAACACCTTAATATTATAACTTAGAATATTGTGGACTACTATGAGTTATATGAAGTTATAACTTCATATTTAGACCATTTATTTTTAATGAAAATTTAGATCATATCCATCTGCGTTATAACGCTGAATGGATAAGAAAGTGTGAGGCTAAGACATGATCTTGAGGAGGGAGAGACTTGACATCGTCATCTTCAATGATCCATACAACAAAAGAAACTAAAATTGTTGGAAATAAAAAAAAAACTACATATTGCATTTTGTTAATTAAACAACATTCATGGCCTAGTTATATAAGCTTACAGTGCAACAAACTAGGGATAAACACAAGCTAAAAATAAGGAAATGTGGGTAACAAGTCCCACTAATATCTGAAAAAACATTTCTAATAACTAAGTAAAATTAACAGTCTATTGACTTAAATATAACTTGACAGAAAAAATTCAATAATAAACATATACTTAAATAATAAAACACTACAACCACTACTTCTAAAAATAGGAAATAACTAAATAGTATTTTAAAGCACTTTAATCAACACTGCCCTTTGCTTCAAACTTCATAGAGCACTTCTCTCCACACCTTGGGAAGTACTTGTAGCGCCCCCTTATCGCAAGGAGTTCATTCCGGTACATATCCTACAATAAGGGCAAGCTACGTTCGATCACTACATTTACTTCATATGGCATCATATCATTATTCACTTATAAAGCATCATAAGAAAATCACAATATTTTTAAAACCAACTTTCCCCTCATTTCATTTCAGAAAACCAAAAGTCTACATTGTATCTTTCAACTTTACTACATGTACATCAACAAAACCTAGTACATAAGTACTACATGAAAGAGAAAAATATATCAAATCGATCTAAGTCATCTAAAAGAAATCCCAGCTGACCGATCATTGAGCCATGATTTCTCTTGCCAAATCACAATCTACCCAGCAATAGAGCCTCTCAGTAGCTGTTGGATGCATTTTCTTATTAAATTTCATGGCATTTTTCATTAATTTCTGGAATAATTATTGGGTCTTATACATTTTTTCCTACTAAATTGCTTAGTTTGCCTGAATTTACATTTATAATTATTGATGTTTAATTTGTAGGAAATGCACTTAATTTTCGTTGTAAAGACCACAACAACAATTACATGAGGAAAATTCCAAAACTTTGCCACCAGAAAAAGAAGATGAGCATTAAACAACAACACCAAGCAACCAAGTTTTAATTGGAGCGAAGAATTAAATTGGAGGTTATCTACAATGAGGCACAAAAATCACGCACTAGTTGGAAACAAAAGGAGGCGTGAACTGGGGAGTAAGAGGACAAGCCACACAGCCAAAACAAGGAAAGCACGCTAGCTCCATGACCCACCACGCACACAACGCCGACTCTACAAACGAAAATCATGCAAAGATGGAGGCTGGATATTAGCTAACGCATGCACCATGTCGACAGAGAACAACACAAAAAAAGACAGAGGAGGCAGGTCAGGCAGGAGCCAGGGGCGTGCGTGAAGAAAAAAATCCAAAAATCAACTAGTTGGAGAACGTTACAGTGGAGACGGAAATCACGCATGAACGAAGTTGACGACAATTAAATCAAGTGGAGGACAAGTCTAGGCAACGTAGGAGGGATTTAAAGAAATCTTTTGAGAGGACAGCTGACAAATAGAAGTTGCTTGAGGAATTAAAATGTTATAGGACAAAGCAGGAGAGCCGGCGTCGTTTTGTTTGAAGGTCACGTGAGGAAATTAAATGGAGCAGCAGGTTTTGAGTAAATTGTGAAATAAAGAAACAGGTGGCGTCATTTTTGGGAAGGCAGCGCACGCAGGAGCAACAAGGGATGAGGAACTTTAATTTTCAAATCAGATGGGTCCCATGAATTAGCTACAAGAGGGCATGTCGTTTTGAAAAGAAGAGCTAACATTAAATTAAAAAGGAAGGGACCACTCTCCAGGATATCAATCATCTAACATTCACGCATATATCCAAGTTGGGGGGGCTCCATTCATTACTCACTTAGCCAATCATACTAAAAGCTCTCCAACACTCACTCTCTCTCCAAGCATCAACAACTTCACTCATTGGACAAAGAAGCCACTCACACTTCAAACCAACGTTGCAGCTGGATTTTGAGAAAAAAGAATAACATTAAACTAAAGAAAATGAAGACATAAGCTTGCTGGGCGGCACACAACAATCACGCACGGCATTTGACAGCAATTTAAAGAGACAAAAGGCATTTCTCAATCACGTGGGACCAGCTTAAGTTGGCTAAAAATAAAATACAATTGGGGAGCTATTAATGGACATGAAGTGCTGACGGTAGTGAGGGGAGAAGCACCAACGTTTCCAACTCTCTAATGTTAGCTAGGTGAAGAATCAAGGACAACATCAACCACTTCCCATAGGCTTCAACATCGACGCTATTTTCATTGGAGATATTCAGCTCTTCAACGCCATTTTTCTTTTGGCTCTCAACGTAACACACACATTAGAAGGGGGCTGTCACGTTCAATTGAGGAGGACTCCAAGACCAAGCAATCATCATTTGTTCTTCCATTCCTTCTACTCATTTCATATTTATAATGCTTGTTTTTATTATTTTTATTGTTGCTACTATTATTATGAGTAACTAATCTTTTCATTCTAGGATTTTAATGGAACCCTTGATGTAAACTCGGTTAATTGGTATTTTCTGTGTTTAATCTCTTATACCCGTTTTTACTTAAAGGTTTGATTATTGCAATTTGTTCTTAATGCTTTTCATAATTTGATCACCTATGAAATTGAT
>JANZLH020389770.1:0-11523 GCA_026770325.2 Erythroxylum fimbriatum
AAAGCTCGCAAACATCTTTCTGTAAGAAAGAAGAAAAGCTGAGAGCCTGAAGAGGCTAAGTGAGAAAAACAATACTTACTGTAAGAGACCTGAAGAGGCTCGGTGAAAAGAATACTTGTATTTTTGTGAAGTATAGTGAAATCGTAGAAAGGGTTCTGAGGACTGGACGTAGCCCACGGTTTGGGGTGAACCAGAATAAAATTGTTGTGTCAACTTCTACTCTCAAACTCTCGACTTTTATTCCTATTGTTTTTATACAAGTACTTAGAAGTTAACTGCAATACATCGTGATATTCTTACTTAATAGTTTTTGAGAAAGCAAGTTTTTAAAAATATATAAGGGGATTGTATTCAGGAAAAAAGAATACAGAATTCAACCCCCCTTCTTGTGCATTTTGTATATCGAACATAAAGCCTATACTTACGCGTGATTTACTTCAACAAATAGATGCCTTGGCCATGTCAGATTTGTATCTTAGTCTATCAGGTGATATTTTGCAAGGTGTGGAAGAAAAGAAAACAACTAAGGAGATACAAGATCATCTCACAAAGTTATATGAAGCTAAGTCTCTTCAAAATATTTTTTTTTTCTGAAGAGAACGCTCCACACACTTTGAATGTCTGAATCTACTTCAGTAATGGAGCATGTTAATACTTTAATCTCTTTATGCTCTCAACTTTCAAAGTTGGGACATAATGTAAATCCAGCTGAATGTTCAGAGATTCTACTTCAAAGTCTACCATATTTAAATAAATTATCACAGAGATGGAACCCTAAAAGAAATTCACATTCTGCCACATTTGGAAAAGTCCAAGAAGAGAGAAGAAGAAGAGAGAGAAGAAGAAGAAGCAGAGGAAAGAGGAGTCAGCTCAGTTGCTGGTGCTTTTGCCGATGGATCTTGATTCCCTCTAATAGTCTATTCCATTCATCTTGTATTCTTTTTCTTTGAATATTTGAGATGGATATTAATATGTTGATATATTTGGGATTGATCATGATGTTCTAATTTTCTTTAGGGATTTGAACTTGATTCAATGTTAATATAGTCATTTTTATGTTATTAAGTTTGGGTGTTGTGATTGATTGCAGTTTTTGCATATTTTAGTAACAAAATGAGAGGGTGAATCAAATAAAAATGATTGGGTCAGATTTGTAAAATCCCACTACTATAAGGCATATGCCTAAACATCCAGAGGGCATTTAAGAACATACCCTATAGGAATGGCATGTTAGAGCAATCACATCAACTTATATGGCATCATACAGAACATAAGCATTTTCAAAGATCAAACCTCCTTATTTCATTCACAAAGTGAAACTTACTTACATTGTCATTTCATTTCATCACCCATGTTTTTACACAACATAACATTTGAGAGTTTAAGGTTCTATACAAAAAGTTCAACATGAAATGAGAAGCTAAACAAAAGTATTCTATCTAGACTCTGTGGGTATCAACTGACTAAACCTTTGAGCCATTCTTATTTCCAAAATTTAACAATACTATACTGCTATTAGATTTCCTTAAAAGCTAAGTTACCCCGGTACCTAAAAATCAACGATGCAATTTTGATGAGTTTGTGAACTTAGTGAGTAAACCATCATCGATGTACTCACATCAAGTTAGGACACAACATAACAACATATAATCCAAATTCTCAAATATATCACATTCTTCAAAACCAATATATATATATATATATATATCTCAAATTTCAACAATCACATTATGAACGCAAACATTTCATGTAATCATCTCAAATAATCCAATCACTCATCTAAATAATTCATTTCAACAATATGTTCACAAACATTTCATATTACTATTTCAATATAATTTAATAATTCTTCACAACTATTCGCATGACACATACATGATATATATATATATATGCAGATGCACATGTGACTCCACTTTCTTTTGATTTGTTATGACCGAGCGCCTATTTAATTGTTCCGTGTCTGTTATGAACACCGGGCTCATTTCAGATACTGTCCTCTACTTATTGTGGATACCAGGCTCATTAATAACTAAGCATGTGCCTCTTTGTGCACATTTTCGAGCTTTAAGTTCCTTTTCACTCTGGTCATAACTCCTTTATCTGATCAGGCATATCGATGTCATGAAATGCATCAAATTGCATATTATGTTATCAATAATTCTCATACAGTGTGAACAGTCATACAACATATTCACCGAATCTAAGTCCAACATTCAATGTTTAGTTGAGCACTCATTTACCCACATTCACATACAAGTAGATAACACTTTCGATACATTCCCAAATATTGAACTCCTCAGATAATTAATATCTAGAATTATCAATATCATAATCATATCAAAACAATTCAAACAGAACCATATACATAATTGAGATTTCACATCTAAGTTACTGACAGTATGCTCCAATTAGCTATTGCCTTGATGAGTACGCAATCTTTGGATATGGATGCTTAATTTGTGCTTCTATATCATGCAATACACACATATTTACACATCACTAACTTATTTAATCAAATGGATGCTCAATTATACACATGTATATATGTTATATTCCATATATGCTCAATTGACTTTCCAGCTATGTAACTTCATGCAAAGATCTTAATCCATTCCTAAACAATCAATTATACATTTATTCAAATTCCCATTCATACCTACCTTCTTCAATATTCATATACCCATTTAGGTTCATCTTAGCCCTAATAAACTCCAAAGACACCAATTAGAGTGACTTATCATCATTTGGTTCAATAATTGCACAAAACTAAGCTCATCATTCAAAAGCATTGCCCATGGTTGTGGGGAACGTTCCCACGATTGTAACAGAACCTAAAATGACTAGGCCACGATCATGCACTTGAGGGCCACGATCGTGCCTTACATTCTTCCTTCACTTTCCTACGAATTTATCAACCCTCAAGACATATCAAACACTTTAAAATTTCCACAATTTATACCTTAATATGCAACTTCAATTCATGCAAATTCAACTACCAAATTAGTTATATACATCTCATCAAAACTTTACTTATTTGGTTCTTCATCATTTAACAAATATCATCATACATATAACCCTAACTTTGTCAAATTCTAGAACACTTCAATAACATCCCTCTTTGATATAACTTCCCCCTCATTAACACTTCAAATCTCTACCTAAACCATTCATATAACCTACTATTTCCATGCATCAAAACAAAACCAATTTATTCATCAAAATCCAACACAACTCATCATCAACCCTATATGTATTCTATCTCAATTTAATCATCATGAATGTAATGCTAAGATATATCACAACATGGAAAGAAATCACTTGTTTAACTCCACTTTTAGCTCAATCCACAAGATATCCTAGCCCTCCAAACTTGCAAACATAAAGCATATTCCAAGAATAAGATGAAAACACAAAGGGGTTTCAACAACAAGATGAAGACAACTAGATTTTGGAGTGGTAAAGTGTAGGATTTTGGGCAAAATTTCAAGGGTTATGGAACTTATATGAGTAAGTTGTTGGTGAGGGAAAGAAGGAGAAAACATAAGACCAAAACATGAAAGAAGGTGGTCTTGCAATTGCAAGAGACATGGGTGAGATGTGTGGTGAAGAAGATGGACACTTGGCATGACACTTGTCATGCTAAAAGTAATGCTATATGTCTTTGTCTTACACTTCCAATTGTCACCATAACTAGTCCAATTTTCATTTAATCACTAGGCCACGTATCATTCAAATATACCACCATTTTTCACTCATGGATTCAAGACATTTGTCACTCTATTATTAATGCCACATGTCACCATTTTATAGGCTCATTCAGCCTAAATTCCCATGTAACATTTTGTTTTTTCCTTAAACATTTTTCCTAGACTAGATGGACATATCACCTTATCAATCACTCTATTGTAACAATACATTCCCAATTTACTAATTATAATCCATCACACAAAATTCAAGACATCATAATCATTTAAGATCTTTCATACCCCAGGATATGTCAATTAAGTGCATATACTAGTTTTACAATGTCCCTAAATTGTGATTCATGTATATATGCGAATGTGATGTATGTAAGTGAAATGCACTTCATTTATTCTCACATGATATGACTCATTCTAACAGTTAAATCCTTAAGTATATAAACGAGTTATTATAGGAGTAATGGGAGTTAAGTGATTCAATAGACCACGCAATTAATCAAATTAGTAGTTATACGGAGAAAGATCTCGTGTGAGGACCCAATTGTCTATTAGAGAGCTTAAGAATTGATTAGGGTTAGGACTGTTGTAATTGAGAGATTACTTGTTTAGTACTCAACCTAAATAAGGGTTTGAGATCATAATTCGAGAGAGAGTAAATCCCCCCTTCGATATTCTAGAACCGACACCAAAATAACAAATAATTGATTAGATTAGCATTGATGATAGGAGAAATCCCCTCTCTCATAATTGGTTAATTCTTCTTGTGTGATTCCTTCCATTGTGATTTTGAGTGTTTCTCAACTTCATTTCTTTGCGTTATTTTTACGAATTAATTTTCCAAAAATCATATTCTTGTGTTTAGTTTTCTATTCTTTTTTATTTTCATTTTATTAATTTTTCTAAGCCTTAGAGAACTTAGGATTAGATTAGTTCATACCTCCTCGTAGGATCGACCCCTCTTTTACTATAATTGACGACCCATGCACTTGCGATAGTTAAGGGTTTTAATTAAATTAAAACTTAGCACTCAACAATTAATGCTATAAGTTTGGGTAAAACTTTTAACAACAAGTCTTGTATTAAACCTTTTTTCACTTCTATTGACTAAGAGAGGTTTTAACCCTATATTTTTTGTCATGAAAAAATTTATTGTATTAATGAATTTAATGTTAGTGATGTTAGTAGTTGTATTCTAATATAATCAAGTAGAATATAAATTATGAAGTTCAATAAAAGACTCGAGTAAATAAATTGACCAATCAATGATAGGGAAAATGAGCAAAGTGGAGGGTATATACTATAATCAACTGCTTCTATAGAGCATATGCTCGAACATCTAAAGGATATTTGAGAGCATACCCTATGAGAATGTCACGTTAGAACAATCACTTTAACTAAGTAAGACATCACACAAATCACAAGCATTCAAGAGGATCAACTTTTACCATTTCATTCACAAACATAAACTTACATTGTTACATTACATTCCATAATCCATATATATACATTACATAATATTTCAGAGTTTACTACTCTATACAAAATATACAACATGAAATAGGATGCTAACTGAAAACATTCTAAAGTAGACTCCTCAAATATCAGCTGACCAGACCTTTGAGTCATTCTTGTTCCCAAAATTACAGTACTAGAATTCTACTAGATTACCTTAGAAGCTAGAATTCCCTTGTACAGTACACTCCAAAAAAGCTATTACCTTGATGATCCGGCAATGTCTGGATGTTGGCGATTAACTTATGCTTTTATTTAGCTCAAGTTCCACCTCAATGATCAAGCTAACTTAGCTCTCCATGCATGTAAAATCATCTAAGTACAAGGTGGAAGTAAAATGATTTCAGCAAACACAAAATGATGATAGCAAATTATAACTATCTTTAAGTAGATTTTTGTATAGATCTTGAAGTGACTATGAACAAAATTAAAGCAAAATTTAAAAGATGTGAGGGTGCGTGAGTGTTTCGGTGGTGAGAGTAGAGGAAAGAAGAAGAATGAACAGAACATAAACTATCCCTTCAAGAGCTTAACTCATTAGGTGCTAGGTGTCACTACTATATAATGGCATTTGTCACCTATGCATGTAAGTTACTTATCGTCTCCATAAGTTGCCATTTGTCACAATTATGCTAGGCCATTTGTCACTCAATCACTGCTTCCATTTGTCACTTAATTTCTTATGCCATTTGTCACTTAACTTTCCATGCCAAATGTCACTCCTTTTATAAGCCATATAGGCTTAGTCATCCTAAATTTCCATGTGTCAACTTATCTTGCCACTTGAAATTTTTGCTAGACTAAATGTACATTTTAATTCATCAATTTTCCAATTGTAACAATTAATTCCAAATTTACTACTTGTAATCCATAAAACCAAAATTTAAGACATAAGCAATACATACTCAAATTATAATCATTTAAAACCTTTCATACCCTCGGATTATGTTAATTGGGTGCAATTTTCCTAAATCAACATTTATGTGTATATATATGCTCTCGTTATGCATGTGAATGAAATAATACCCCAAATGTACCAATTCTTTCTAATATACTGCAATTCATGTGACTATCACTCTAATACCTTAACAAGTTAGGAAACTGACTATTACAATTCTCCCCCTTGAGAAATTTTGTCCTTGAAATTATTGCCTGATTAATCAAATAGATGGGGGTATTGATTCCTCATTTTTCTCCTCAATCTCCTATGTAGCTTCCTCTCTCGAATGATTCCTCTAAAAGACTTTAACCAATGGAATCACCCTATTTCTTAATTGCTTAGTCTGATATCCAACTATTTTGACTGGTTCCTCCATATAACTTAAATTAGTTTCAATTTCAACTTCTTGTACTGGTAATATATGTGTCAGATCTAACCAATATCTCCTAAGCATACTAACATGGAACACATTATGAATCTGAGCCATCTCTGCTGGTAATTCTAACTTGTAAGCCAATGGTCCAACTGTCTCAGTAATCTCATAAGGACCAATGTATCTAGGGCTTAACTTTTTTTTTACTAAACCTTAGCACTCTTCGCTAGGGCGACACTGTCAAAAACACCCTGTCTCCTACTTGATACTCCATATCCCTATGGTGCTGATCTGTATAACTCTTCTACCTATCTTGAGCTGCTTTAATCCTACTACGAATCAATTTTACCTTATCAATGGTATCTTGTATTAACTCTGGGCCTTTAACAATCCTTAAACCCTTTTTATCTCAGTATAAGGGTGATTGATACTTTTTGCCATATAAAGCCTCATATGGAGCCATATCAATACTACTATGATAATGATTATTGTATGTAAATTTAGTAAGAGCTACATATTGATCCTATACTCCTTGAAACTCCAAAACACAAGCTCTAAGCATATCCTCGATAGTCTGAATAGCCCTCCCACTCTATCAGTCTATCTGAGGATGGAATGTTGTACTAAATTTCAACTTTATACCTAATGTTGTTTGTAAACTACCCCAAAATCTCGAAGTAAATATGGGATCTCAGTCTTATACAATAGATACTGGAACTCCATGTAACCTTACTATCTCATTTACAGATCAACGAGCTAACTAATTCAGTGTGTTATTCTCTCACACAGGTAAGAAATGAGCTGATTTATATGGCATAATATGGCATCATGTTGCCTCAGAGTCCTCGGCAGTAATGAAATCTATAGTAATCCTCTCCCATTTTCAATCCGAAATAGGTAATGACTGTAACTTCCTAACTAGAGCCTGATGCTCTGTCTTAATCTGTTGGCATGTAAAACATTTGGCAACATACTCAGCCACTTGCTTCTTCATTTTTGGCTACCAAAAATGTTGTTTCAGCGTATTGTACATCTTAGTAGTACTAGGATGTATAACATAAGATGCTATGTGTGCTTCCTCCAAAATTTCTTTTCTCAGATCATCAACATCAGGTACACATAATCTCTGCTTCAACTACAATGCATTATCTCTCAACTCAAATTTAGAATTTGGATTTTGTTTCAACTTCTCAATAATTTTCACAAATTCTAGATCCTTTCTTTGAGCTTTTTTTATCGTTTCCTGCAACACTAGTATAAGCTTCAACGTAGCTAACAATGCTTCATTCTGCCCTAAATTCAGCTCAAAATTCAATGCTCTCAATTAAACTAGGTTTGGTAACCTCGATGTTTGAATTTGAGCCACATTACTATTGGATTTCCTGTTTAATGCATCAGCTATAACATTAGCTTTACCTGGGTGATACTCAATTGTGCAATCATAATCTTTAAGCAATTTAATCCATCACCATTGTCTCATATTAAGCTCCTTCTGACTCTACAAATATCTTAAACTTCTATGATTTTTAAATATCTAAAATGTTTCACCATACAGATCATGTCACTAAATCTTCAAAGTAAACACCACTGCAGCATGTTCTAAATTATGAACTAGATAGTTGAACTTATGAGACCTTAACTTTCTCAATGCATATGCAATCGCTCTACTATACTACATCAAAACACATCTTAATCCCTGATGTGAAGCATTGCTATACATGACATATCCTCCAGATCTTGATGGAATAGCTAACACCGATACGGTAGTTAATTGATCTTTTAATTCCTCAAAACTCCTTTAGCATTCATTATTCCCGATAAAAGGTATATTCTTCCTCAAACGCTTTGTCAAATGGGCTGAGATCAATAAAAACCTCTCGACAAACCTTTTGTAATAACCTACTAGTCTAAGAAAACTCTAAATCTCAGACACATTTCTAGGTGCCTCCCACTTCATTACTGCCTTAACTTTCTTTGGGTTTACCTGTATGTCCTATCCAGATACTATATGACCCAATAACACAACTTGATCAAGCCAAAATTCACACTTACTGAAATTGACATACAATTGCTTCTCTCTCATTATCTGTAAGACTAACCTCAAATGCTCATAATGTTCCTCTCTGCTCTTCGAGTACACCAAGATATCATCTATGAATACAATCACAAAATGATCTAAGTAAGGTTGGAACACTTTATTCATCAATGTCATAAAAGCTGTCGAAGCATTTGTTAAACAAAAAGCGTCACCAAAAACTCAATATGCTCATATCTAGTTCTAAATGCACTCTTTGGTACATCAACTTTTGTTATTTTTAATTGATAATACCCTAACCTCAAATCCAATTTAGTAAACACCTGAACTTCCTGTAATTGATCAAATCGATCATCTATTCTTGGTAAGGGATATTTATTCTTCACTATCTCCTGATTCAACTGCCGATAATCAATGCATAATTTCAAAGTCACATCTTTCTTCTTTATAAACAAAACTAGAGCTCTCAAGATGACACACTAGGTCTGATAAAATCCTTATCCAACAACTCCTGCAACTATGCAATAACTTGTTTGCACACTAAGGGTTAGAACCTTAGATTATTGCACATGAGTAAAATCATTGAGAATTTATAAAATGCATTTCATTTACATGCATGATATTCGCATACACACATGAATCATGATTTAGAAACATTGTAAGGATAGTATATGCACTCAATTGACATACTTCAGGTTATGAAAGGTTTAAAATGGTTATGATATGATTGTGTATTTTTTAGTCTTCAATTTTGGTTTGATGGATTACAATTAGTAATTTGGAATTAATTGTTACAATTGGGAGATTGATGAATTAATATGTACTTTTGGACTAGGAAAAAAAATGTCAAGTGGCAAGACAAGTTGACACATGGCAGTAGAAAAAAGTGACATGTGGCAGTACGATTGAGAGAAAAATGGCTTAGATAATTGAGTGACAAATGCCTAGGTAATTGGGGTGGCAAGTGGCTTAGGAAACTATAAGACAAATGGGCTAGTTATAGAGTGACAATTGATAGCTTATAAAAGAGGACATATAACTGATTCCTTTGGATGACAAGTGTCTTGCCAAGTGCGTTAACCCTTGCCACACACCTACATCCATGAGACACACACATATGAATGACCATCTTTTCTCTTATTTTTGTTACGTGTTATCATCTTCTTCCTTTTTACTGCCGACATACACACTCAACCCTCACGACTTTGAGTTTTGCCCAAAATTTTGCATTTTCCACTCCAATATCTTGTTGTCTTGATCTTGTTGTTGAAACCCATTTTTATTCCCACATTGTTCTTGGAATTTTTCTTGCAAGCTTGGAGGGCTAGGATAACTTGTTGATTGAGGTAGAGTTAGAGCTAAATAAGTGAAAATTCTAATCTTTATGGCATGTGTGATAGAAATCTTATGATGAATGAAATGGGATTAATTACATGAGGTATTGATGATGAGGTTGTGCTGAAAATTAACAGATGAATTAGTTAGTTTTCTATTTTTTTAATGCATGAGAGCAGTAGGTTAAAGGTTATTATATGGATGATTTAAATTGAGATTTGAATTTTAATGAACATGAATTTATGCTAAAGAAAGGTGCTTGTGAAATGTTCTTGAATTTGGAAAGAAAAAAAAAACCTAGGATTACATGTATGATAGTGAATGATAATTTTTGTTTTGGTTTTTGATATATGAAAGATAGATAGTTTATAAGTTGCCAATTGGATAATTTTGAGTTGAAATCGAGATGAAATTGATGAGGAATTGAAGTATAATTAAGGTATAATTAATGGAATATGATGAAGGTACTTTGAATTTGATATGAAGATGTGAAAATTTGGACAAAATTAAAGGAAAATGGATAGAAAACTTTGTTTGAAATGGAATTTTTTTGTTTTGTGTGATTGTTGAACCAACTAAGAATAAGTCACTTTAATTTAGTGCATTTGGACTTGATTAGGCTTGAAATGAACCTATTTTGATGTTGGATTAAGTGGTTAAGGGTTTGATAAGTCTAGGTTATTAATTGATGTGATACCTTAAGGAATGGATTGTCTTGATATCAACATACTTAAATTTGGATAAAAGTGTTCTTATGAATGCGAACGGGATTCAAAGGATATGAGTTATGTGAATTAGGTATGAATGAATGAGAATTGGGAAAGTTTATGAATATATAATGTTAGAAAAGTATTGGTGAATATATGAATGATGAACTCAGAGAAACCAAACTTACGTAAGGCATAACCTAATTGCAAATAAGTTATGTACAAGCTATAATATTTGAATGATTAAGAATTGTGATTAAGGATACATACCCATGAAAAGTCAATTGAGCATGTATTAGATATGACATATATATGTGCATGGTTGAATAATTATGTAGTTGATCAACTTAGTAATATCTGAATTATGTGTGTATTGCGTGATTAAAGAAGCACAAATTGATCGTCAACATCCAGACATTACCAGGTCATCAAGGTAATAGCTTAACTTGAGCGTACTATGAATTAACCTAGATGTTTTCTCAATAAGATTAACTTATTTAGATTGACTTTCAACTATTACATTGTGATGTATATGATTGTCATTATTCTAGACATTGTTAGTCCGAGGAGTTTGATATTCAGGATTGTATTGGAAATTCTTTTTGTTTGTATATGAATATGGAAAATGTGTACTCAACTAAATGTTGAATACCGGACTTATATTCGAAGAATGTGATAAATGACTGAGCACATTTAATGAAATGCATTGATAGCATAATATGTGAATTGATGCATTCTATGATATTGAAATGCATGAACAGATAAAGGAGTTGTGATTGGAGTGACCAACGTGAGATATGTAGGAAAATCCCGGGAGGTACATCACATGTACCAGGTGCAGAAAACAAAAATTTTTGTTACCGGGACCTTCCCGAAGCCAGGATCCAGGTGTCGGTATGAAGACTCAAACCTAACAG
>JANZLH020389806.1:0-11520 GCA_026770325.2 Erythroxylum fimbriatum
AACAACACACGGCTAAGGGTTTTTTTTGCAGCAAAATTGAAAACATAAGGTTAATAAAGTAACATTTTATATCTCAGGGTTTAATTAGCTACTTTCGTATAACGCAGGGGTCGCTACAGCAATTTTGTCGACTTAAAAGCAATTGCTTGCCCAAATCGACTTTTCTCTTACTTTCTGTGAACTGTCTAATTACCAGTTGTGGGACTTTTTTAGTAAATTATCTAACATCGCAAAGAGAAGGAAATAGTTTATAATTTAATATTATTACGATTTTTGTAAAATCTAGAATATGACGTGAATATTAGAATTCTAAATTAAAACAAAGAGAAGAGGCAGAAATTTTTTTAATTTATAAGAACATTTATTAATTAACTCTTAATTAATTATTTTAATTTTAAATTAAAGTTGTTGATAAATTAATTTGAAACTTGAAATATTATAAAAAAATGTGACACTCTTAAACCTAAATTAAAAATATTGTTAGAATTATTTTAAATCCGAGGTATTATAATTATAATTAAATTATAATTATTTGAATTTAGTTAATTTTATTGTAATTTAACTTGTCTTTTTCGATAAAGGAAGGCAAAAGAAAGACTAAATCGGACGATCAGATTTAGTTTCACGTGTTGGACTATCTTATTAATTATTAGGAGAAACAACAATTTCCTTTCAAAAATTGTAACAAATATATCCTTAAAATTTCAATAACATCAATTAAATTTTCTTTTTTTTGCTTTGAAAAAAGTTCAAGAAGTCATTAAAATTTTTGTTTATCCCATCTTTTTTAAAACTTAAAAAGCTAACCAAATGTATCTCGATAATGAAGAATGGTTCTTATTAATAGAAAATTTTAATTAAATTTCCATATATTAATTCCAACAGCTACTTCTCAAAGACTGATCAATGAGGAAACGTCAATCTCTGTCATAAATCTGTGAGAGAAGTGTCAATTAAATGATGTTCTTGCTAAATAGAAAAATGATAACATAATTATTAACAAATAAATTAAGTAGATAAGCAATTAATGGATCACAAAGTTGAATTTAAATAGGTAAATTTGTTGAATAATTACTTGAAAGCAAATAATTTAGTGTTGTTTGCTTATCACTATCAGTTAGATAAAATACTCTCATCAAAGGCTCATAAACTCATATTACAAATCAACACTACGACCAAAATTCACGATTTTCCAATATAATTCCACAAACCTCAACTCTAACATTAGACATGACATACTGTAATGCGACTCACTCATTATTTGTAAACATTTGCTTTAACTCTTTGTTCATCGTAAGAAATTAGTCACAAATTTTGTACAGTAGAACGACACAAATTTTTACCATTGTTAAAATCCTTCCTAGTTAAATTTAAGACTCATGTACGATTATAGATAAACTTGGTCATTTTCTTTGTTTTCTGCAAAGTCTCATCAATAATAAGAAAATATCTAGCATTTCTCATATTTTCCAACGTCAGTTCAATGCAATGTATAACATAAAAAGTCATATAAAAAGAATTATACCAGTTTTGCAAATTTTTTCCAGCTACTTTGCAAGCAAAAGTATTGTTAGTAATGAACTGACAACTTCATCAAATATTTGAAACAATGTATCGAGATTTCTAATAAGGTCAGATGCATTAATAAACTTTAAAAATATTATCCCCTTAGCAGAATAAACTAAAATACTAACAATGAGTTCACGTCTTTTATTTATCCAACTATCACATATGCTTGAACATCCATAAATTACTCAAGTCGTCTTCTTTCATCCAAATAACTATTTGTTTCTTAAATATAGCTATTCAAAAAGTTTATCTTTATAGTCATCAATTGAAGGAGCCATATATTTTGGACCGTAAAAGACAATAACATCCACTATAGGCTGGTAATAATAAGACTCGACAGTATTGAATGGTACACTTGAATCATACTACTATTTAGTCATTATCATGTCCACAATTTGAGCCGCTTCTTCAGATTGTCAGATACTACAGGTTGAAGACTGAGCTTTAAGAGTTATTTGTGGTGAAACAAATTAGACACATGTCTTCTTCTTTTCCCAAATCAGGTGCAACATTTGCTTCTTATTGGGTACTAATATCATCATCTTTAACATCCTCACCATCATCCTAACCACCAAAAAAAGAATTTCTACAACGAATTTTATAGTTTAGCCTTTGTATTCTATCTTTTCATGATCATACTCTTCAATAGAAGATAAATGATCTCTCGTAAAGAGATCCTTATAGTTCTCATATATCTTTTAGCATTTCCTTCTTGTAGTTAGCCTGTACTTGTAAATATGTATTACTTACTTCTTGAGGATTTAACCTAAGCTTTCTTTCCTTATTATTATTATTATTATTATTATTATTATTATTATTGAAAAATCTTTAAGGATGTAGTTTCGCAAAAACTTGGTTCTACCTCAATTGCTTGTAACTGTATCTGTTAGTTACTAGATATAAAGCAATTGTATCAGCAGCTGTTAATTTTTAGCACAAATAAAAATAGAAAAATAAATACAAAGTTAAATATATCAACACCTAAAATTTGGTAACGCTGTTCGGCACCCTTGCCTACATCTGCGGGGCCCTCACCCAACTTAATACTTTTACTAACAACAATAGTTTTATATAATGCTTTATTGAGTCGACATCACTCAACTCTTAATATTATCCCTCGTCTTCACAACCCGTAAAAGTATTTCACACTCAATAGTAAAACCACCTCATACTAACCTTACTAGAGGATTTTCTCAAACAATGTTTAATGAAAACGAAACAAAATAAACAACTCAAGTGATTAAACAAATTCAACATAAACGAAAATACTTGAGATAAAAAGCAACTCCCTTAAATATGCTGCTTCATCAACGAAAGAACGGGAAATTGTCAACCAAGAAATCTGCTATGAATCTTCGATACAGCCACTGAATCATCCTATGCATAACAGCCACAAAACGTCTCAAATCAACAAACGTTTTTTCACCGAAGTATCATACATAAAGGATTGCAAAGGCACCAAGATTGTTGGAAGTTTTACACACAAAAATACAACAACAACGACTACCTAGAATGGTCACATCGAACCCTAAAAAATGTAGCAAAAATACAAAGAATCGCAACTACACAATATAACAAAATTTCTGCACATTTTCCCTAAAAAATAGCAGCTTAGTTGTGTAAAAAATTCATACACTCCACAACATAACAACCCAACGATGCTCTCAAAGCCAGAAAAATGCAACTTCCAAGTTGGATAATTATATCACAAAATCAGCTGCAAAATATCATTAACGATAGCCCTAAAATTTCAACTTCCAAGTCACACATTGCCTATCGTTAATTCACCAAAAAAACTACAACAATAAAGCCAATATATCACAAAAATCACAACCACAATCCCATCTGCAATGTTCAAAAGAATCTTCCAAAATTCAAGTACCTTAGATAGTCATTGTCCCCAAAATAGACTGTCAAATAAGAGTCCAAAAATTACCAAAAAATTGTATCTTATCTTAGTCAAGATATGGTGATTTGATTTCAATTAAATCCTATCATGATTAGGATTTTTATCTCAAATAAATCTCATCATCAAACAATATCACATAAAATAGAATACTTGTGAAAGCGAAGTTCCATAAATAATCAAAGATGCCTAATTATAAATAATGCCCAAAATATTATAACACAAAACTTAACAATCTCCCACTTTTTAGCATTATTTGTCACATATCGAAACTCTCCCTTAAGAAGATAATTGGACATATAAATAATAATCTCAAATAAACAATTATCCAATCATCTAATTTTTTCCCTTGGGACAAAAAGATGCAATAAACAAGACGAATAGTTACGCATATACCTTGAAATCTTCTCTTGAATGGAGCAATCACCAAAAACAATCTGATATCTCCTCCTAGGAACAAAACAATGCCAAAACAAAGAATTTCTTCAATGCGATCAATCTCAGCAAATAAAGAAACATAAAAATCAGCAATAGGTACAGTGGAAGAATCATAATCACGCCAAGATGACAACTTACCACCAATCAAAACATTAGCTAACATATTATTACTTACATCAAAGTCATTCCCATACAACTCATTAAATTCAGAAACTCCAAAAATGCGTTTAAAGAATCAGAATGAAATTTAATCAATCTCCTCCTCACATAAACCATATGAACACAAATTGCCCAAATTTATACAGCCCACGATGTAGAGAAAAACTAAGATAAAACTTGAAAAACTCAAATCATAGAAAACTCAAATCTTCCTACAATTCTCCAACCAATTATCAACTTTTTCTCGACATAACTTCGTAAATCAACATTCAGAAGCAAAACTTTCAAATCATCAAGGAGAGCCTCATTCTTACATCAAATTTATTATTCAACAAGTAAAGAAAAATCCAAACACACACCATTCAACTGAACCTTAAAATATCCATAAATAAAAACTTCAGTTTGAAGCATCAATCATTTATTCTTCTCATGCTTGTCTCTCAACAGGTTCATCTTGAAGTTTGTGAGAATTTCAATTACCTTATCCAAAGATAACTCATTAATATCATGAGTTTCTTAAATAGTTGCAATCTTTGGTATGAATCTAGGAGACAAAGATTTCAAGGTTTTGTTGACAAGTTTCAGATTTGAGTACTTCTTGCCAAGTTGATATGCTTGATTAGCAATATCACGTAGTCGCTCATAAAAGTCTCCAATAGTTTCATTTTCCTCCATCTCAAGTCCTTCAAATCTAGTAGCCAACATTTGAAATTTTGATGTTATTACCGATTGTGATCCTTCATGTATGGTTTGTAATGTATCCCAAGCTTCTTTTGTTAATTCACATGCTGATATCATGCTGAAATGTCTTTCGTCTACAGCACTGAAAATTACATGCATTGCTTGAGAGTTACTGAGCGCTCCCTCTTCTTCAGCCTTTGTCCATTTAGACGGATCTTTAGGTGCCGCTTTATTCTTTTTATTAGTTGTCATAAGATGAGTCCAGCCTTTCAACACAAAAGTCTAGGCTTTAGTCCTTGTGCTTGAATAAACACTTTCATTCTTGATTTCCAAGCAAGATAGTTAAAGTTATCTAGTAAAGGTGGCCTAGTAATCAGCGCTTAGTTAAAGTCATCTAGTAAAGGTGGCTTAGTAATCAACGCTCCTTTTCTAGTAGTCATGAGTGCAGAATAGTAATCTACACCAACTTGACACACCAAGTTTTGATGAGGTGAATCACACTCTGATACCAATTGAAAAACTCAAAGTTGAACTTCTGCAAAATTTTCGTTCTATCAAGGTTGCCTCTAATTGAAATTTATAGTTGCTTATCACAAAGCAAATGGGCAAGCAACTGCAATTTCCATAATTCTTTTGTAAGCAAATATATTAAGCTCACAATAAATAAATCGCACACACAAAGCCAAGAAATTTGTTAACACAGTTTGACTAACACCGCCTATGACTGCGAGGCCCTCACTTTGATTAATTAACTTTCGCGGTAGTACAATAAACTTATAAAAGGATATTACGGAGTCACCATCACTCAATTTTTGAAGTTATGTACTCATAGTCACCCCGTGAGAGTATCTCAAACCCAATAGCATGACCAACTCATGCTAACTTTAACAAAGGATTTTAAAACAAAGAATTAAACAAAGAGAAGAATATATCAAGTGATTAAATCAAGAATAAAAGAAATATAAAACATTTGAGTCAATGAATACTCTCTTATGTGTGCAACAAAATTAAAACATAATCATGGAAGTCTTCAAACAAAAAATCTATTGTAGAACTGTGTAATTGATCTCTAAAAGCACCTAAACACAACATCCAAGATAGATGATGTTTGTCACACCATGGATTGCTTATTTATATAAAACGAACCTTCCTCCTTTAGGATTCTTTATTCTTTAAAGATTCCTTCCTTCCACAAATTCCTTGACTTCTAGAGTTCTACATATTCTAGGATAATAGAATCCTTGTACTAAATCAACTTCCTTATTACAAAAGATATCCCAAATAAATTAAAATACAATAATGTAAAAAATAGAATATTTTAACAACTTTTTTCTTGAATTCACAATGCCTAAATGTTATTAAACCATATACAACCAATTTAAAGCTCCAAACCCAACGCATCTTTTATAAACCATTCACAATGCACACATAACACAACAAAAATACAATGCAATTGCAATTTATAATAGAAATAAACTACCTAAAACACACACAAAAAATCAGACAAATTGCAACCAAGTTAATTAGAAATGCAGATCTGGTCGGGTCGTAGGTTGAGTTGGGTCACAGGTCGTAGGTTGAGTAATGCAGGTCTGGATTCTAGATTCTGGTCTCGAGCTATTTTTGTGTCCGGGAGTGGGGACTGGCTGACTGGATGCACAAGCGTTGCGTGGAAAGTAATGGACAACGGTGGTGTGTGGAGAGCAGCAGCCAGCGACAATGGTGACTAGTGCATGGAGAGCAGATTATCAAGGAGCTAACGAAGAAGCGGCAGAGGAGGAAGCAACGGCAATTGGCGCGGAAGCAACTACAACTAAGGACAAAGGGACGTGTGTGAGGATGAGGAAAGGCGACAAGACAATGAGAGGACATAGAGACGTGTGTCAGTGCATGAGACAGCCTGTGAGGCAACAACGGAATATTGAAGGAGAAAACGAATTAGGTTAGGTTTTAGTATTAGAGTTTTTTTTTTAATAATTTGGTCCCTATTTTTTAGAAATTTCAATTTGGTCACCGAAATTTTGGATATTTCAATTACTGGTCGGTATAAGTCGAAACCATTCAGTACTGACAAGTATCCGTAACTGGTACATTACCAAAGATTTAAGTATCGTTCTCTGGTCGGTACGGAACAATATTCATATCTTTGACAACGTCTACACCAAAGTTGACAATAGGTTGGGTGGGTGTTCAGTTTAATTCTAACTTATATGAGCGGAGTTCAGTCAAACTATTATTTTATTAGTTCAATTTAAATTCATATTAAATTTTAGTTAATTTGGATTTAAATTATTCATTTTAATTCCTATCAGCTATCCAACTTAATTCCTTTCCTTCCCTTACAAGTTGCAAGGAAGACGAAGGCGCTCGACATTTCATACTATGTTGACTTAGACTCGTGCACCAGAGCTTGCTCTGCTCAATTGGTCCGTAGCTACCAAAACTGCTTGTAGTCGTCGTACGAAGAGCTTATAATCTTAAAGTAATTGCATGCCCAAAGAGACTTTTCTCTTATTGTCTTCTTTATGTGAACTGGCTAATTAGCAGTTGTTGGGAGTTTTTTAGGAGATTACCTAACATCGGAAAGATCAGAAAGAAATGGTTTATAATTTAACATCATTACGACTTTTGTAAAAACTTGAATATGATGTAATTTCTAGAATTCTATATTTTTTATAAAAAAAATAGAAGAGGCATAAAATTTCTAAATTTATAAGGAAGTTATTAATTAACTCTTAATTAGTTATTTTAAATTTAAATTAAAGTTGATGAATTAAATTTGAAACTTGAAATATTATAAATAGAAGAACTAGATAATACATATAAAAAATGTATAAATTTATGATAGTTGTGTCACTGTTGAATCTAAATTAAAATTATGTTTAGTTTGAGGTATTACAATTTATGGGTTTTTTTTTTCTTATACGCATGTTTATTTGAATTTGGTTAATTATATTGTAATTTTCGATAAACTGGACAATCAGATTTAGTTTCACGCGTTAGACAATCTTATTAATTATTTGGAGAACCTACAATTTTGCCTTGAAAATAGTAACATATTTATTTTTACTTCCAATTTGAAGAAAATGTTGCAACTGCCTCTTCACGCTGCTCCAAGACTGACAATCTCCGTGTGTCCAACTTTCTTCCTCAACTTGGCAACGATCAATACGGCGTCCAATCCATCTCCGATCACCACCACTTTCTCTTTGTTGTCTCCTTCTAAACCCAGAAATGTGACTCCTGAATCCATTTCAAAGTACAACATCAGTTTCTGAAATCAGTAAATGCCGCTAACGCATTACCCTATAAACCTCACTCCTACGACCTCGAACTACAACTTACGCATTTGTTATGCTTGAACAGAATAGGATTGGTATATTTAGTACTTAGAACAGAAAGCTAATGTTGCATAATGTTAAATTACCATGTGAATCTGCAACAATCTTGAGAGCCTTAGTCCGGCACTTCTGGCAATTCATCGTCACCTTCAACACCATCTTTCGCTGTAGAACCGTGACAAAGTTTACGTGAAAGTTAGTTTCTGTTCACTGAGAATCAAGAGAACAGAAAAGATGTGTGATTTTTCGAAGCATACGTTCATTCTTTGTTGTGTATACAATCGGAAGAGTTCTACACAAGTAACTAGAGAGAGATGACTGACAGAATCTGTAGAGAGATAAGAAAACCTCGTAAAGGTCTGAGTCGCATATTGAGTGTGGTTACGTACGTATTTAAGCTTTCTTTTGGTTACAGGGGAAAGAAAAACAAAAAAATGACTAGCGCGTAGCGCTGAGACTCTTATGAAGGGTTCGATTGTACAGGGTGCCATTGATGTCGCGAGAAAGGACCTCCAAACTACTCGGTGGTGACTCCTGCATGGTATGCATGCCCTGCTCTGCAAAAAAGGTTAAGTGGGCCAAGTGATCTGCACACTGATTCCCTTCGCGATGTGTATGCTGAAGTTGCACCTCCCAAGCTCGAAGGATCAAGTCTCGGATACCTGTCACCAAAAAAGAATTCCCAATTAGAGTACTGTAAGAGGAAGAAAGGATGTTAATTACCTCTAACGAGTCTACTTCCACTTGCATGCGCCTATAACCCTAATCCCAAGCCAGCATGAGACCTGAAAAGACCCCCCAGAGCTCAGCTAACAGAGGGTCGCCGATGCCAATATTCTGTAAAAATCCGACACACCAGTGCCCCTGGCAGTTCCTTATTACTCCGCCTGCAGAAGCAATATTAGAGCCCGGTTTCACTGCACCATCCGTATTAAGCTTAACCCAGCCTTTATTGGGTTTAGTCCACCCTACTAAGGTACCTAACGGTAGCCCTTGGCCCTGGAAGACCCGGTGTTCCATCGCACTGGCTCGTGTGATCCAAAAAGTATAATCCATGACAATAGTGTGACCCGCGAGAGGCCAAACAAAGCCCGGCTCAAAAATGCTGTGATTACGCCATTTCCAAAGAAACCAACAGGCTACCTCAAAAATAGTAGGTCACGCTTCTTGATTCAGCTGAACATTATGCCGAAGGTTAGTCCGGAGCCAGAGACCCACCTCCTGACTGAAGAAGTCCCCACCAACCACGTCGTGAGGAAAATTGTGCCAGAAGGAAGTAACGCGAGAACAGTCCCGTAGAGCGTGTAAAATCGATTCCTCTTGACCACAGAAATGACAACCATTCTCCATGATCTGATGACGGACCACACGTTACTGTTAGATATTGTTCTCTCCTTTCATTTAAAGTGTTTGGCTTATTTTGACACTTTTGTTGACCGAAGACTAAACACCGACTAAACGTATAGGTCTCTAGCTAGAATCGTGTGCTAAAGGACATGGAGGGCAAATATACATATGGTTATCTACATGTCCATGTTCATAACATTCGCCATTATGTCTGATGACCGTATAATTCTCAATAATTATGTACATATGTGATTTAAGTGAAACTTAAAATCTTCTCAAAAAAAAAAAAAAAAAGTGAAACTTAAAAAAAATACAATCACTTAAACGATCGTTTATGTAATTATATAGGTTTTATCAGGAGAGTGCGACCAAAATATAAAAAATGAGAAAAGGAGAGCAAACAAGTAGAAAAATATTATCATCAATTTTTTAATTATTTTCAGCATAGTTTGTAAAAGACAATTTGTATTTTTGTGGTAAATCTTTATTTGAATTTAGCATATTTGGTTGTCGTTCCATGATTTGATCCAAGATATGGCAATATCTTCTTACTTTTCAAAATCACGTGTGACAATGAACTTAGTAAGCGGATTGTACTCATTCTAGTCTCCAAAACAGTAGAACTAATCTTGAATTATTGTTTTGTGCTGTTATTATATAGTTCGAAGTCTTCGTCCGCTAGTCAAGACGAAGATGAAAGCTAAAGCTAGAAAGGGACAAGTGTTCCTTGTGAATTATGTGCAGCAACCATATTTTTTATTATTAATATTTTAAAATTATTTATAAAATTCTACTAATTACTAATAATTAAATAATTTAATCTGGTTTGTCGATTTAATAGTAAAAATATTAAAATATTATATTTTAATTTAGTTTTAACTTTTTAGTTTAATTTACTTTAATAGTCTTTATTATTAAAAAATGTCGGTTTATTAATTAATCAACCGATTTATATAATTTAATTAGTTTTTATGAACTAAAAGTAATTAATCTTTAATCAAATAGTGGCTTCTTTTAAAAAATGTCAGTTTATTAATTAATCAAACGATTTATATAATTTAATTAGTTTTTATAAACTAAAAGTAATTAATCTTTAATCAAATTTTGACTTCTTTAATGAATAAAAATAGTCTCTTTCTTTAATTGTGTTTTAAAATTTTTAAATCTTGTTTAATTTTATTCTACACCAAATTTATAATAATTTAATATTATTTGAATCTTTAAAATTTAAAAAATTTTACTTACCGAATTAATATTTGAACTTTTTAATGTAATATAAAAATCTCGTTAAAATTTGAATCTGTAAAGATCCAGCAATATGCAACCTTACCTTCTAAAGTATAATACAACACAATATTTACCATCAAATTAGGTTGACTTTGATATTATATTAATTTTTTATAGTAATTATTTGTTAAAAGCAAAGGAATGACCATTTTATTTAAAATTTTAATTTATTGAAATGTAAAATATTTTTGGTTAACCCAACTTTGTTTAAGAGGCTTTTATCCTAAAAATTATAATACAATACGATATTTCTTATTAAATTTGGTTGATTTTGATATCATAACTAAAAATTTATATTAATTATTTATTAAAAAGAGAGGAATGATTATTTTTATTTAATATATTAAATATTTTTGCCTAACACATCTCACTCTTTTAGGCCATTATCCTACAAGTATAACACGATACGATTTTTTATATTACAATAAAATGTTTATATTAATTATTTATTAAAAAGAGAGGAATTACTATGTCATGTAAAATTTTAATTTATTAAAATATGAAATATTTTTGTTTAACTCACCTCAGTTTTGTCTAAGAGTACTTTATCCTAAAAGTATAATTCAACAAAATATTTATCATCAAATTATGTTGATTTTAATGGTATAATAAAATTTTTATATTAATTATTTATTGAAAAGAGAGGAATGACTATTTTATTGAAAATTTTAATTTATTAAAATATTCAATATTTTTGCTTAACTCACCTCATTCTATCTAAGAGACCTTTATCATAAAAGTATAATACAATGCATATTTATAACAAAAATCATGTTAAATGATTTTTTAAGA